>JARQZK010001486.1:107500-127500 GCA_030704885.1 Cynegetis impunctata | reverse complement strand
TATCATTAATGTAGAAATTGTTTGTATCTCAAGACATTTCAAAGCTTTTGAATGAGGTATGTCTGATATAAAGTGGAGTTAAGTAGGGAGATCTTAATTACAACTCTTTGAACAATCCATCTCTGAGGAAAATTTGATGATTATACGTTTAATCGTCTTAAAAAAATACATTGTTGCCGGACTTTCTCGCAACCCTGTATATATATATATATATATATATATATACATATATATATATATATATATATATATATATATATATATATATATATATTATGCAGTCCACATCAGACCAAATGGGCAAAAATGGTAGCTGGAGTTACCCTTGTGGCAGTACAAATCTATTAGTCAGAGAGCTGGCGAACAATTTAGGGTAGGTTCTTGAGCCACTATGAAATTTTTTATAATAGTTCTTGAAAGACCCCTGTATAATAAAATCGAAGTCTGGCTGAAGAGGAGTTGTTCGCCAGCTCTCGGACAATATCAAGATGTGGGCAAATTCAGTTAACATTTTGGCATCTTCGAACTTCGGGTGAAAGAACGGTAGAGAAGAGCATGAGCGAAACTTTTTCAACCCGGTGGCAAAATAAGGAGACAATAATTATGATCAATATTACCAAAATTCAGCAAATTCATCGACTTGAAGTTGAGAAAATTTTTGTTGAATTTCAACTCTCACTGATCAAGCGGTTTTTAAGATTTAAAAAGTAAGATTGATATCATTTCAGGTGCTGCCTTATCAAAGTGACAACATGGGTGCAGTATTTTCCCAGGAACATGAAGTAGAACAGGTAACTGAACGTTTTACTCAGTATTACTTTTTACTTGACGATTATATTTCCCATCAACAGATTCAATGCCTTTACTATAAATGAAATAATTGGAAAAAACTTAGCAAGCTAAAATAGTAGAGAATCTTCATTTGAGTCATTGATGCGAATTTGAATCTTACATAAGTAAAATAGCGTAATTTTATCACAAAGCGGCAAAACTTGGAAACTTTGAACGCTTAATTCTAGCGATCTGCTTTGCGGATCGCCTAAGACAAAACTTTCAGGGTATTCATTCAACCTTTTGAAAACATCAGAAAATTAACATTCGTTTGTTCTGCATTAGCTTCCACTCATAAGAGTAACCAAATAATGAACGAAATCTTCAACTGTTGCATACATATATTTTAGTATTATTTAACCGATTGATATTGAAGAACAATGAACACATTATCTTTTTTTCCAGCTGTTTCAATTTCGTAGACTCTCTACGGACACGCCCGAATTCGAAATACCGGAAAAGCCTAAAAATCGATCACCAACTAATAAGCCATGGATTTACGTTTTCATCCTCGCTTTCGTTATATTAGTAAGTAGCAAGATGAGTAGCATATTTTTGTATCAAACCATTTCAACGAATCGTATTTTTCCATCCGAAGAAAAGCAGTCGGCTGTGGGAGTATTTTTTTTTAACCGTTCTAGACGTCCTAGACCACGATTTTCGAGAAATATATACCTATTGTATATATATATATATATATATATATATATATATATATATATATATATATATATATATATATATATATATAATAAGGATAATAATATTTGGGTATAGCAGCAAGCAAAACGTGTACTCTTATAACACTATATTTCCGATATTTCGACAATGATTATTGTCATCTTCAGGGAAGATGTGTGTGTTAGCACTCATTGTGGTATTGATAAGGAAACTTTTTTTCAATTAATAACCTTTTTGTTTAATAATACTTATTTTTCATTTAATGGAAAATTTTATAAACAGATTTTTGGAACACCTATGGGTGCAAAGATTAGTCCTATTCTCGCGATGTATGTCATGGATGGCGTGTTAGATGGGATTATGCAGGTTTTACCTTTTAATTTTTTCTTTATTAAGAAATATGTAGATGATTTAATTGTAGCTTTACCAATTGGCGGAGTTACAGAAGTGGTTGACGTTTTCAATAGTTTTGATTCCTTCATACAGTTCACCATAGAATTTGAAGATGAGGAACATAGTGTTCCCTTTCTGGATACAAAATTTCGTCGTAAAAGGGATAATGCTATAGTCATCGACTGGTATAGAAAACCCATTAGTAGTGGAAGATATTTGAACTACCACTCGTATCATAAACAATCCATGAAAGTTAATTTGATGAAGCGTCGAGTGCTTTGTATTTCTGACAATTGCTTTCATCAGAAGAGTTTAAAAATTTTATATGATTTGTTTATTGATAACTCTTATCCTCCTTCTCTATTAAAAAAGATCCTTTTTGGTACGTCGACCATGTTAATACAAGATACAATTAATAACATAAGTGTCTCACAAGATGCAGCTGCTACCAATGAAGCAGCTAACTCGACCCAAATTCAATTTTTCTTCACCTCACTTCCTTATATTACTGATGTTTCCCAAAGGTTATCACGAATTTTGAGGTCTCTTGGTCACATAAAAATTGCTAATAAAATAGTCTTAACAATAAGTTCCATTTTCACCAAAGTAAAGGATAAAACACCTTTAACTTCACAATCTCATATAGTATACAGCATTCCATGCTCCAATTGTGATAGATTATATGTAGGTCAGACGTCTAGAGCCCTCAAGGATAGAATTACCTCACATAAGAGTGACTGTAGGTGTCATCCTGAAAGATGTGCTTTGAGTGAACATGTGAATATTACAGGACATATTATGAATTTCAGTGACACCAAAATATTGACAAGAGAGAGAAATTCTGTTAAGAGACTGTTTATGGAGATGGCTTACATTTCACAATCAGAAAATTGCTTAAATAAGAAAACTGATTTAAATCATCTTAGTGAAATTTATTCCTTTTTGTTAGAGTTAGATAAAAACATCCATTTAAGAAATGTCGAGTGAGAGAAGAGTTGCCTTTCTTTCTCTGAGTCTTTTATACTTCTGGCTATTTTATTTGTTAGCAGTGACCAATCTGTTGTGGCTTACATTTCACAATCAGAAAATTGCTTGAATAAGAAAACTGATTTAAATCATCTTAGTGAAATTTATTCCTTTTTGTTAGAGTTAGATAAAAACATCCATTTAAGAAATGTCGAGTGAGAGAAGAGTTGCCTTTCTTTCTCTGAGTCTTTTATACTTCTGGCTATTTTATTTGTTAGCAGTGACCAATCTGTGAACCTAAATTATCATATTTTCACATTGGAGTTTTCTTGTTTTGATGTTGTCTATGTCTACTTTCTTGATCAAGATGGCTGGTCGCGTCTCTTTTTCAGTCAATATGAAATGAAGTAGATAATTGTATTATTTTAATCTTTAACTTAACTTAAATTCAATAATGTTTAGTTTCCTCTAAATTAACTGTGTTTCGTTTTAATTTATTATGACCATTTTAACATTTTAACTTGTAATGTCAGTTGATGATCATCACGTCTGTGTTCTCGATCAATAATGTTTTATAGAAATCAATAATGCTGTATCTCGATTTTTACACCTTTTGCAATCATTCTCAAAGACACAGTGAGTATTGTTACTGTTGGCCGTTATGGAGCATTTGTTGATTTTCTTTTGTGCTTATTTTGTAGCTTCCCTGAAGATGACAATAATCATTGTCGAAATATCGGAAATATAGTGTTATAAGAGTACACGTTTTGCTTGCTGCTATACCCAAATATTATTATCCTTATTGCATCCTAACTAGTCAGCAAAGACTACCCTTCTTCTATATATATATATATATATATATATATATATATATATATATATATATATATATATATATATATATATATATATATATATATCATCCATCCATCGAAAGTGGTAACCAACCAAATATTTCTAACAGCCTTATATTTTCCTTCAAGTGACTATATGGCATATAAATATGACACAGCGCCACCAGTCGGAAACAAATGAACCACATCTTACAGATAGATGAAACATTTCGGCAACAAGAACTCGTACGTCCTGACACCCGAAGGTGGTTACTATATTCGCTATATATATATATATATATATTTTGATATATATATATATATATATATATATATATATATAGCGAATATAGTAACCACCTTCGGGTGTCAGGACGTACGAGTTCTTGTTGCCGAAATGTTTCATCTATCTGTAAGATGTGGTTCATTTGTTTCCGACTGGTGGCGCTGTGTCATATTTATATGCCATATAGTCACTTGAAGGAAAATATAAGGCTGTTAGAAATATTTGGTTGGTTACCACTTTCGATGGATGGATGATACTGATGAGCCCCAAATAAGGGCAAAACAGTCTGTCTATCATTTCCGTTGATTGTGATAAACAACTTGATATTTCTAACATTTACCGTCCAAGGTATATGGAAGTATTTCGATGTTTCGTGAACTCGTATAACCAGCTCCGCTAGGAGGTTAGTTTGATTAGTTTCAAATAAATGTCCTAGTTTACTTCATTTTATTGCCACGAACGTGTATCGATAACACGAATTCTGTTTTATATAGATATACAGTGGCGTAGATAGCTTTTTGCGATGGGGGGGGATATGACTTAGTGCAAAATTTCATAAGTTTTTCTTTTAAAGTTCTATTTTTGTTGATAGAAATAATCTCTCATATAGGTAGTACAAAATAAGCAGAAAAGTTAAATTAAATTGCAAAAAATTCAAATGATTAGAATTGGAAAAAATTAATTAAAATCAGTGAAAAATTGAATTATATTTAATTAGATATATACATCATTGAAAATATTCTTTGGAAAATTAGAGCAGAAACTCTAGTTTCTGGCGTTTTTTGACAATCCATTTATGACTTCGTCAGCTATGATTCCAATGTCACGATTAATTGCCAGATCAGCCAAACCTTTCAATAACAAAAAATTAGACAAACATGAAATTTTAATTTGCAATTAATTTCATATATTCAGAATGGTCATTACAAGTCCATTTCTTTTATAGTGCTCCTTTGAATCATTTTTATTCGCTTCAAATGTCGATACCTGAGAAACATAGTTAATTAACAATTTGTTGGTACTTGAACACGACAATTGTGAGCATGATAACTGTTCACTATAGATCTGAGAATTTTTTTCGTTCTTGGAGCTATTATTATAAGGCTTCAGAGTAAATCCCCGTTGAAAAAATAAAAAAATTTCAATTTTTCAGTTGTTTATTAATTTACGTAGTTTTGCAATATCAAAATGAATTTTTTCTATAATTTTAAGGATCCGTATTTTATTATTGGAAGCTACAAGGAAATGGTTTTTTTCAATGTTCATCTCCTATTGTTTAAAAAATTGTTATAAACGAGTGCGTTGTTTATAAGAGAATCAAGAAAAAAAGTTATGATTAATTAAAGTATTCAATTTTGCAACTAGTAGAAAACTAAAGAATTTAATTTTTAATTTTTTTAAAGGGAATCTATTCTGCAGTCTAGCTCCTAGAAAGGAAAAAAATATCAGATGTATAGTTTAACAGTTATCACACTTGCAATGTTCTTGTTCAAGCAGCAAAAAAACTATTGCATAAATAATTGAAAAATCGCGATAAAAATGTTTTTTCGCTGGATTCTTGTTCTTTTACCTATCCAGTAAAGCCTGAAATTTTTCATTCCTTAATTTAATATTTAATATAGTTAATTAATATTTATTGTTAAAGTGTTAATGGGCGTTACTTTCGCAAGCCTTATTACCCATTTTCAGAGTTATATTTACCCCTCTGCGAAAATTATAAATATTAATCCTACAGTTCCGGGAGACTTTCTTTTAGAAAATATCCTTCTCTTTTTGAATCTTTATTTAGATATCAAATATATCAATTAGTTTTTGAGATAATTTTTTGTTTCAGTAAATTGATTAAACTATTACAATTTTCGCAAACGGAGCTTTCTTCAAAAAATATCTACATGCTCTTCCAAATCGAATGACATCTTGTTCATATTCTTCCGAGACTCATAAAAAAAGTTGAACAAAAAAAGCACTTGTTCACTAGACTATATTCTCATGATTAGTAAATCTTTCTCCAAGATCCATGATGTATAAGTCCAGAAATGAATTGAACGCCATCACAAGAAAATTTTTACTAACTCGACAATTTTTATTAACTTCAAAATATTATGGAGTAATTAAATTGACAATTAAAGCCAAGAGTTAGTCATATTTTGATACCTACTCTATTTCAAAAAATATTCGTAATACTAAATATTGTTTTAAAATATTCTATGAGCAGAAGTCAAGCTCCTCGAATGTGAACAGGAATTTAATCGGTCACTAGGACCAAAAAACGTATGTGAAATGGAAAATTTTATTCACGATGGAAGAAGTCAACCAAAACCTCCTTCCACTTCTGATCTTTCTAAATTTTACACTTTCTATACTATTAAACGAAACTGCTCGTGCTTTAGATATAATACTATACTATGAAACAATTTAGAAAGAGAAGAAGTGCGAGTATATTTTGGTTGACTTCTTCCTTTCGAAATAAAAATTTTCTATTAGAGCCATTTGAACTTTTTTAAATACGTTTTTTGCTCATAGTGACCGATTAAACTACTAATTAAACGTTAAATCAAATATGCTCAAAACTACTAGTTTTTTTACCAAAAATTAGAAAAACCATTCAATTTCTTGATTTATTATTATGTTAAAATTATGAGTAGATATTTACTTTACATGTGCTCAATCTGTCCATAATTATAGCGACCGACCATTTCGTGGCTCCTGATTGGTTGGCCTGTTCGAAGCACGGAAATTATACAATACTCAATTGCAAAGCCGTCACGAAAACATATCTAGATGATTTTTATATAATTGCACATACACAATATCAAAAGAGGGGCTAGTGCTTAGTAAATTTCATGTATAATTAAATACAGAGATACGAAGACTTTCATTCAATTCCATTATAATTTTCGTAGGCTCATGGGGGGGATTGATCCCCTAGATCCCCCCCCTATCTACGCCACTGTAGATATATATATATATATATATATATATATATATATATATATACCCATATAATAATAATAATAATTTATTTCATTTTAACAATTTTTGCAGATAGGACAATAAAGGTAAAACACGCCAATAAAATAATTCATTTAAGTTATATAACCCTCACTTCCGAAGCACTGCAGTTCTACACTTTTCAAAGAATTCATTCAAAGTGTAGGATTCAGAAACCAATAGAAAACTCTGTACTTTTCTCTTGAAAATCTTCATATCGTTCATCGTAAATTCTCTCGGAAGAGAGTTTGACACTTTCTGGCACATGTATTCAACATTGTTTTGTGTTAGAGACAACTGTCTTCTAGGATACATAAAAAATTAGTTCTTCTTGTCTGATTACTATTTATATAATGTTGAAAGTAGTTACCGTGTATACGCAAGAACAAAACACATTTCAAAACATACAATCCTACGAAAGTTAGTATTTCATTATCTTTGAAAACTACTCTACATGAATTTCTGCCAGTAACTTTAAAAATCATTCTTATTACCTGCTTTTGAGTTTTAAATATTCTCTCATAATGGACCATTACCCCAGAAAATTATTCCATATGAAAGTAATGCCTGAAAGTTGGCAAAATATAAATTCTTCAATATATCCCTCTTTACATGATGCTTCATTACATTGTGTATACAACCGAATTCAATTTTTCATTTAGAGCCTCCAAATGCACTTTCCACTTCAATGCTGTATCAATCCAAATTCCTAAAAATTTTGCAGATTTAGTGGGCTCAAAAAATTTGCCATTCAACGATATACTTCCTGGTACCAATAGTGCATTTAGATTGATCAGTCTGAAACACAGCACATTCAGTCTTATCCAAGTTCAAGTGTAACGAATTTCTAGTGCACCACCTATCTACAGAATTCATGATGAGCTTCCATATCATTGGTTGACCTTTGAATGCTCTCTGATGAAGTCATGATATTTGCATCATCCGCATAAATAACGATGTTATAATTTGCAGCATGTAGTTCATTTGGCAGATCATTGATGTAAATTACGAATAATAATGGGCCTAGGATACTTCCTTGAGGGACTCCTATTTTAACTACTATTTCTAATGAAGTAAATACTTCTGCGTTATCCTCAATAACCACCTTTTGCCTTCTATTCTTCAAATAACTTTCTATCAAATTGAGCTGATTGTTACGAATTCCACATATTTCAAGTTTTCTTAACAGTCTACGATGTTCCACACATTCAAAAGCTTTAGATATATCCAGAAAAAATGCCAGTGGAATATCTCCTGTCTCCATATATATATATATATATATATATATATATGTATATATATATATATATATATATATATATATATATATATATATATATATATATATATATATATATATATATATATATATATATATATATATATATATATGTATATATATATATATATATATATATGTATATATGGACGTCTATTCCAAATTCTTATAGTCAAATGAACTTTTTTTAGTGTCATAAGTAATAGATAATTCAAAAATTAGAAATTACGTTATTAATAAATTATTCGGTTCCTATTCAAAAATATTTTAATTCCGTATTGAATATTTTGTTTATTTAAAATACTCTAATTGGCATTTTCGGAAGTGATACTTAATTAGTTTCGTCAGTTTATTGAACTAAATATTAAACAATTTATTTTGCGCAGATCCCTTTTTTGATTTACACCCTCTCGTATACCGAACTGAGACAGTTGTCAGGAACTGACGATTGTGGAAATTTCTGCGGCTACAAGAACAAAAAATACGAGGAGTGGGCCTGCACGGGGAAAGATTACACCGCACAAAAGTAAGATTTTTTTCTTATAAAAAGTTCGAATTTACTCGAATATATTATCTGAAACAAATGAAGAATACAATAATAAATTGATATAGTCTGTCCAACGACCGTTGGCGTGTACGTCACCAATTGTATATGACGTCGATCGTGAACACTGTTGCCAGACGTAATAAATAATCTTAAATCTAAATAGCTAACCCAATTTTCAACAAAATTAGATATCTTGCATATTTGACATGGCGGGGATTTTTAGCGGTAAATTCAAATTGACCATTATTCCCTACCAGAAGTGTCTATCTATATGGAATGCATATTCATCGATCGATAAATCAAACTTGATTACAACATCTTCTAGGTTACTCGGCGACTGTCAAACGTGAAATGCCGATTACCGGCGCGTTGGTCGAGAGGGTCCGACAACATTGCAAATTTTTCAATTAAATGACAACTTCACAAACATTCAACTTATTTTCATTACTCGGAATGTTAGTTTTTCTTGAGAGATACATACGATTTGATATGTTAAGAACAAAATATTTGTCGAAATGGATGATCCGGTCACTATCACCATATAACTACTTTTTCAGAAAATTACTTACGACAGATATGAATTTTGACCATTTCGAATTTTATTTATTTGGGTAAGCAGCCTTGCGTCGTTATTTACGCATGACTGTGACGTACACGCCAACTTAGACTGGACAGACTTATAGATGTTAGTTTTCTACTTAGGGAAGTTGTTTCTCTTGATGGGGCTACCGGAAATATGAACTTGTTTTTTTAAAAGTAAATTATTAAGATATATAATGTGGAAGGCACGAGAAACGGTGTGAAGAAATCGTTTCGACATTGAAAAAAATCGTCCCGAAAATAGTTACTTTCTGTACCATTTGTGAAAATGTTACTTTCGATTTAATGAATCATACTGAAAATTTTATTTATTTTTCATTTGTATATTATTTGCTGATTTTTCTTCAGATACGGTTGCTATAAACACACTCATTATGCCCTAGGGCGTTATGAACGGGCATTATGGATCATAACGCCCGCTACTTGTACGAGGAGAAATGAAGCAACTTCCATTGATTAAATACTTCATCTTCCTTGTCGTATACGACTCTAGATTTCTCCGGCAATGAATTATTCGCAGCTTTGGCTGCATTTTCATATATAATACCACCAGAGATGAAATTTTGCCGGAAAAATTTCTCGATTGTAATATGAAAATTTGTTGCTTAGGCGATTTCGCGAATTACATTTGTATCACCTGACGGCTCGTGATTTTGGAAAAAATGTCATGAGCGAAATTGTCTAAGCAACAAACTTGAATGTTACAAGAGAGAAATTTTACCTGCTTAAATTTCATCTCGATTGGTATTCGACATGACTATTTCACGAAAAAATATGTCTAACAGTAATATGGTCACATTTCAGAAAGTCAAGGAAATAACGATTCATGTGAGAAATGTTGAAATATTGGCGGGGGTAATACCACTAGAGCTCAGATTTAGCCGGATATTATTTCGTCGTTGTTTTCGAATACTTACTTTCATTGGCAATTTAACGAGAGCTTATCGAGTTAAATTGCCAATGAAAGTATGAGAAAACCACAAAAAATATCCTGCTAAATCTGAGCTCGCGTGGTATTTGGTACGACAATTCCATGAATTATTGTTAATGCAAAATCAGTGAAAGGATTGAAAGTAACATTAAATTTTTCGAAATACATGGTTTGCAACATTTTCGCGGTTGTGTTCCACATTGTTTTCACCACATATTCTTTATAATCTTTCCCATTATGTTTCTTCATATTAAAGCCCCAGTCCATCATTATTCCTGCCACATTTTCCACTGACTGTTGGGCTTCCAAATTGAAGTTTCGTTGTTTACAAAATTCGCTAAATTGATTTCAAATGGAAGAATGACTTTTTTCTGTATTTTCAGGAGTTGATTTTTCGATCTCCCTTATTATTTCTGCCTCGCAAATATTTCCAAATCTCAACATATTTACTGGAATATTAGGTATTTGTTGTAAAATTCTGTTTTCGACATTTACAATTGTCAAACTGATGCAACGCTTGCTAAACGAATAATTGCTAGCGTTGGTAAGGTAACGTAATTTATCCGATATTTTTATCCACTTGCACTTCTCTTCCTTCCTATTTATCCGATAGCAAACTACGATTTTCGTTCTCTCAAATGGGAATTATTATACATGAGTGGAATTGTCGCTGAAATACTAACATAGTAAGTTTTGCCGGCTTGCATGTTTCATCGCTGTGAAACGAGAGTAGCTATGGAAATTTTCTCACTAAAAATGGAATGAGTGAAATAGTCTTTGATATTATTGGGTAAATTCATTTTCATTTCCATTATTTCTATAATGCCCGCCATATACGCTACGGTAGACCGGATAGGAAACCTGTGCAGGTATACCTGCGCAGGTCTGTGTACGTACAAAAAATGCAAATACTATTCCCACATACGCTCCGGTCTACCGTAGCGTATGTGGCGGGCATAAGACTACACAAAGAAAGCAGCAATGACATTCACTAAATATGATGACAAAAATATTCACAAACGTCAAAGTATCAACAAATGACATGCCTACTATGAGAAGGAAAATGGAAAGTATAGGAGCAATGAACCGATTTTAAAATCGATTTTTCATTATAATAAAATAATTTTTTCGTGAAAAATAAAATCTTGTATGCATCACGTGCGTTAGTAGATTCTAACGCCCATCGGGCAACATTTATCCCTCGGCCCAAAGGCCTTCGGGCCGAATGTTACCCTCCGGGAGTTAGGATCTATATAACGCACTTGGTACATGAATAACTATTTCGAGACGGCTGCATAAAAAAATATGTTTCAGGAATAATAGTGTGCACATGGAAAAAGTAAAGTCCGGAAAAAAGATACTCTGGAAAAATTAGGATCGGTTAGAAGACGTTCCAGAAAAATTATAGGTACTCCAATAGGAAGATACTTCTGAAAAATAAATGAGAAATGAAGGACACCCTACTGCGTAGCACTAGGAATGATAAAACCCCTCGGCGCATGTGCATGTCGTCAATATTTTTTGAATGTACCTATTATATAAATTAAATAACAATGAAAGTCGATTTTACGAATTAAATGAAGGAAAATTGCAATAAATGTATTAATAAGTCGATATTACGAATAAAATCCGTGAAAATTTAGCAAAAAAGTTCATTGTTCGACTATCGAATTTGAATATCCTATCCCGGCTCATTTTGCTGCAAATTATGAATCAAATTGATAAGATATCTCTATGGATGGGAAGCAGACACAGACGTAGAATCAAGCTTAAGCTATCAACGTCGCTTGGTTACACAGAGCACTTCGACGCATGTTTTGTAGGACTTCGTACATATCGACCTTGGCGCATGCGCATGTCGTAATGCCTATCTAAAAAACGCTATAATTTTTTATTCTTCGTTGGGAAAAATTGGGAACAAAACTTCTCTGATGAAATCATATGTATTTCATCGATATCCGTTGGAATTTTTAAAATCGGACCAGATCCCAACTTTTTGTAGTGAGAATTTAGCTTCACCTCGGGGTAAAAACGCTATATTTTTTTATTCTTCGTTGGGAAAAAGTGGTAATTCAAATTCCCTAATGAAATCATATGTATTTTATCGATATCCGTTGGAATTTTTAAAATCGGACCAGATCTCAACTTTTTGTAGTGAGAATTTAGCTTCACCTCGGGGTAAAAACGCTATAATTTTTTATTCTTCGTTGGGAAAAAGTGGTAATTCAAATTCCCTAATGAAATCATATGTGTTTTATCGATATCCGTTGGAATTTTTAAAATCGGGCCAGTTACCAACTGTTTGTCGTGAGACTATAACCCCTTTAGCTTCGCCTCGGGGTAAAAAAGGAACAATCGTAACATTATCGATACGCTAATCCAAAATTGAGGATTAAGCTCACAAACATTGTGACCGACGTATATTTTTAAAATATTTCATGAATCAATCTGCACTCAGTGCATTTTTGGATCTCTTCCCATTTTCATATCGACTGTTGGTGATATAAATCGGATTTATAGGATCGCCTCAGTACATAAATATTTGATTTCAGGTACCAGCTCATAACTAAAAGAAGATTTTTCGAACACATGCATGTATACGTAGAACGTACAAATGAGTGCGTATCCAGCTGCCCAAATGATACGTAAGTATTCAAAAATGTTTTTAAAAAATGTCCAGAATGAAATACATTACTACTATGTATAAGAAACTTTTATATCAGGTACACGATTTTTGAATTTCCTATTCCCTAATGTATACAACCCCTCATAGCCAATTCGTTGTTTACTTTCTTCAGCAATTACCAACCATATATAAAAAAAACCATTCAAGAAAACAATTTACTGAAGATTTCAGGTCATTATGTCATACATTACCAACCATATATAAAAAAACCATTCAAGAAAACAATTTACTGAAGATTTCAGGTCATTATGTCATACATTACCAACCATATATAAAAAACCATTCAAGAAAACAATCTACTGAAGATTTCAGGTCATTATGTCATACATTACCAACCATATATAAAAAAACCATTCAACAAAACAATGTACTGAAGATTTCAGGTCATTATGTCATACATTACCAACCATATATAAAAAAAACATTCAAGAAAACAATTTACTGAAGATTTCAGGTCATTATGTCATACATTACCAACCATATATAAAAAAACCATTCAAGACAACAATTTACTGAAGATTTCAGGTCTTTCATCTTGTTAATTGATGATCATATGTTATGATTTGATTTGTTTAAATTGAACTTTTTGATTTATAGAAACAATTGTCATTTATGTATTTATAGAAAATTTTTCAAACACTTATAAGTGATTTTCCCATTTTTCTATTACTAAACTTTTACTATATGTGTGGTTGAAATTATAATTTTTTGATCAGAAGTGCTATTTGTTTTGGGTAAATTTGTTGGGATTTCTTCGTTCTTCCTTGTTTTCACTTTCTTTTCGAGTATGTTTCGTTAACCAATTTGACATAATCAGGAGATAATCTATTAAACGATCATTATTTGCTATTGATGATATTGAAAAGATGAACGAGACAAGTAAGTGGAATGTCAAAATGCAGTTTAGTGACAAAAAAATTTATGTTTCATCACTTTACCCAGGGCAGGATTTAGGAGGGGGTAACCGGGGCTACAGTCCAGGGGTTTTCAGAAAAGAGGGACCCACACTTTTGGGTGAAATTTCCTGATTTAAATTATTTTTATTATTTATTACTAACGCAAAAACAAATAATTACAACAATAAAAAATGAATTATAAAATAGTGTCTAGAGTGTAACCTTCCAAAAATAATTTCCAATGATATAGTTTAGTTATATATGTACCTATATCATTATATTGTATCTACTCATTCAACAGTTCCAACATATTTTGTATCTAATGAAATTCATATTGATGTAGTGTTATTTGAATTCTACATAATTAGGTACTGACATTTGTAGTATATCTTTCTTTCAGTGAACCAATATTTCACGCGTGTGTTCATATTGGCGCTGACAATTCAGACAAGTCAGAAAAAGAGTTCATGTTCACATTAGGGGTAAGTTTGGAAAGAAACTTTACTTAATATATCATAAATCAAGGGCGTCGCCAGCCGGTGGTTCAGGGGGGGGGGCAGCTGATATTTGGAGGAAGGGAAGAGTATGAATGTTGAATACAGTTGACAGCAAAGTTATTAATAATAAAACAAAAAGAATTGGAGACAAAATATAAGATAAAATAATAGTAGAATTAAAAGAATTTGGAGGCAATCAAATTGTCCATTGACAGCTATAAGATTTCAAAAATAAAGTAGTCGAGAGAGATTTTTTTTTATGTTAATTAAAACACAATCTTCGTGTTTTTTTTGTAAACTTTTCGAACACTTCTTTATGAAACACTTCATTATGAAAATCTTGTTTTTCTAATATGTTTTCTCTGCACACTCATCATGACCAGACCATTGTGGCGATATTCCCCCATAGTGCTTCTTAATCAAGTTCTCAGTCTCCTGCTAAACGATCGCTCTACCGTAGGTACACGTTGTGCACGGTAGAGCGATCAAAATTATCAACTCTTTTCCTGTTTCAGGAAAGAAAGTTTTTGCCTCATTTAGGACATCAATAACGGTTAAATCAACTTTCCTCTCAATACTGATTCCCGAAAAAATCTCATATCTTTCGTGGTTCCCATGGCATTTCGAATGAAAAAACAAAGCTTTCGTGTATTTTTTGCGTATAATTGCTTATACCTCGGTCTTTTCCGGACATTGTCGAACAACCGTCAAATCCAAAACTGACGCATTCATTTGGATTAGGGTCTTCTTTTGTCAGAAACTCATCGATGCTATATGCAATAGATTTCGCATCCAGACCTTTCAGCTCAACAAATCCGACGAATGTTCCTTGGAATTCGTTGGTTTCCTCATCAAAATCTCGCAGCCCTATCGATAATTGTTCAGTGCCAGAAATGTCAGCTGTTTTGACCGCTAACACACTATATGCTTCAGTTGCTTTTACTTTCTTCTTAATATCTGCCCTAATGACCTCTCCACAAATACCCATTAAGTCTTTTTGAATATCAACCGATCGATAGCTTGCATTCTTTTTCCCATGCTCAATGTGTTTCTTCAGAACCAAATCTCCCGCATCAATTCGCGGCTTGTATAAGTCCTCGCCATAATGTTCACCTCTCAGAGCTGAATCATGCGACCTGCAAAATGTAATGCAGAAAATGATAGATGTTATAATTTTTCGGTTTTCTTTAATAATACCCTGAGAGTATTTGTTGAGTTGCACATCTACAGGAACACTTCCGAGAACTGCTCGTGAACATCTTTGAACTTACAAAATGCCTCTAAAGTGCTCGAATTTGGCTGAAAAAACGTACAATATTTAAAAAAGGATCCTTTTTGCAGTCTGATATAAGCCAACCATGGAGAGTACATTTCCAACCAGGAATAATTAAATTTTTTCTTTAAATGTTTGGCGTCTTCCGCAAAATTGTATGTGCAGAAGGGGACCAACAGTTTTCCAGCAATTCCTTCTTCTTTTCAATTGATAACAACGATGCTCGTCCAATAAATCGACTGATGTCATTTTCATTGCAGTCATCTATTGAAGAATCGGGATCAAAGTCCAGATCTTTGGATGAGTAAGGTATCGGAAGGTCAGCCTCGGAATCATCATAAAGATTCGTACCTATATAAGAGTCCGGAACGAGTTCCTGAGACTGCGTATCTCCCGTTGTGGTAACCGACCTAGAATCATGCGATATTGTTGCCATTATGTTCTCTTTTTTCTTTCGAACTTTTTCATCCTGTTTATCGCTGTCACTACTTCTTCCACTAGGCTTTTTTCTTTTTAAATTCACTGTGAAACAATATATTTCATATAGGTAGGTAGAAGAATGATAACTGAAAAATCTATTCCCTTTTATATACCATACGAAGATTTTTGAATCACTATCCAAAGTAACTCCAGGGTGCAAAGCAAACTAACTTCAAAGTTGAAAAATCTGTACTAAAAATGGTTCATTTTGATGGGTATCAAAGCAAACAACTTTTATAGTATAGGGTTTTCAACTTTTACAGACTATCAAAAAACAACACAGTTTATAGCAATGCTGGCCATAACGATAGCCAACAACGTAGAGAGTGATTCGACAAAATATTACAATTATGGAAACCGCAAACGCTCGCGTCGGATTTAGTCTTAACTCCGACTTAGGACATTTATTTCTTTGCATTTGACTACAAGAATCTCTAGGGGGGGGGGGTCAACTGCCCCTACCTGCCCCCCCTTGGCGACGCCCTTGTCATAAATTACACAATAAAAATAATTCACAAAATATATAGCTAGCCTGAAATATCACGATCTAATATTGTTATAATTGTATGAAATATTATACGTTACTCTCATCAGGTCAACATTAATTGCATAGGAGTATTTCAAAGTGTTTCTTTCGAATATGTAAGGAACAAATTACAAAGAGATTGTCAAGTGCTTAGCCATTTTGAAAGATATTTTTTTTTTTAGTTTACCCTGGTAATTATAAGTATTATCGACATAAAAGAAGTTTGAAGTGGAATTTTATTTTACTAACTTTTTCTAACAAGACTTTGATTGTAACCATATATGCCCTTATTTGAATGATAAAAATTGATTTTTGTAGAAGAGAAACTTATTTATTACAGGAATTTAAGTCTAATTGAGTTGATTTTTGTTTTGAAAGTTTAAAATGTTATAGAAACAAGTTGTAAGTAGGTGTTTTTGAGAGTTTTACGTTCAAACTTTTTTGACTGTTTATTTTATGAAAATTTAATTATTTCGTCAATAAAAAGATAATTTAAACACTAATTTCTATATAGCACTCTAAATTTTCATAACCTGTCTACAACTCCGGGTCTATTTCGGAATCCAGAGATTATCTGTAGACAATCCCGAAATCCAGGAATTAGAAAAAACCGGGATCGTATTCTTTATATATAGGTACTATACTTGTACTTGTACTTTGTTGTCTGCAAGTGGAATATTTATTCAAATATTTGCGATAGTTGAAAAAATATCACCCGAAACAACGTTGCTATGTGTTAACATACCCATATATTTGTAATCCTTATTGATTCTGATATTTTTTTTAAAGGATATTGGGAAGGAAATTGCGCAAAATTGGTGGGCCATTTTACTATCAACGATCGTGTCTTGTTGTAAGTATCTTCTTTTATCGAATCGTGTGTCCTTTTTCATTACATATCTTCGTGAAAATTCCAAAAGTATCAATAATGATATATATATATATATATATATATATATATATATATATATATATATATATATATATATATATATATATATATATATAGTGTTTCCACTATAAGAACTTACCACCCCTGTAAAATCGTTATTATTTGATCGATTTTGAAAAAAAAAATTTTGTTGGGAAGGTATATGAAATATCCATCTAACAAGGAAGTAATTATATTTTCGTAATCCCATACTGTTATTTTGATTTAACGGTATTCAGATGACAATTGAAAAGTCAGTGTTAACGGCCGGCGGCCGTTAAGAAATCACTTGTTCAAATATTGATTTCAAAACATCATTCTGCTTACAATAACAACTTTGAAATCTTGGTCCACATCGAGTTGGCAGAATAAACCTCTGATTTTCATTTCGCAAAGGCTAATAATACATCTTCATTAACCACCTTTACGTTCTGGCTTTTACGCCACATTTCAAAATTTTCATATTCTTTTTGATACCTATCGCTCTTGAGTTATTTTCGGCAGTTAATCAACACTCGCTGCACTGCACATGATTCTCCCAATATTTTTAAAGGAATTTGATTTTGTTCCTCAATTTCATCAATTTCATCTATGGTCGTCGTTAAAGCGAACTTGAGAACACAAACACTGACGTTGTTTATAAAACTGTCAAACTGTTCCATGACAACAGAGTGCACGACGTTGTGATTTTTCTTTAGAATTGCGAGGTACGGGGTTTTTTCTTTCTTCGGAACCAAAATATAATCTTTCAACGGGATTACGAAACATTTTTAACGACACACGGCCGATACGCAAATAACGGATTCAGTTAGTTATAATGCTCGGCTGCGCCTCATATCCAACCTCATCCGTTATTTGCTACATATCGGCCTTGTTACGTTAATAACTATTTTAGGCTGTTATCGTGGCCAACTGCGATCAATTTTACTGACCCATATTTCAAACAGTACTATTAGGGATTTTTTTTCTCAAAAAACAATGATGGATTATAAATCAGGATCACTTGAAACAAACCTGGACCAATTTTTGTCATCATAGGTGTACGAAAAAGAATAATTTTTTTTAATGTCTTAAAGAAATTTACTATTGTAGTATTTTTGTGAATATGCAATTATGATTTCTTATTGAAGATTACTTTATACATATCTGTACCGAAATTCATGATTTTGAAGGTAACATATCTCTGAACACGGAGCCCGAGAAAAAATAACATAAAAAAGATGATAAACCAATTTATAATTATGTCAACAATCTGGCGGGATGTTTGGCCCATACGATCGCCCTGGCATAAGGCATTGAAAAAGTTTCCTAAGTATCATATATAAAAATCAAGACTGAGAAAATAAGAAAAGTGAGTTTACTTTTTTTCCATCTTTAGCACCTGATACCTGGAAATTGGCCGTCGGCACAAGTTAACAAATTGTATATTTGAATGATACAAATTGATACAGATACCTATGTTCAAAGCAATCCTAAATAATATTTTGTCACTAGGTTTTTCCAAAAATACCATAACAAATCATTTTTTGATGACATATTGAAAAAAATATAATAATTCGTTTTTTCGAACACCCTGTATTTTATGATGATGAAAATCGGTATGGGTATGTTTCCAATGATTCTGATTCAGAATCCATCCTTAATTTTTGTGAAAAAAAATCCCTAATAGTACTTCTTCAAATATGGGTCAATAAAATTGGTCGCAGTTGGACACGATAACAGTCCAAAAATATTATCACTTTCTTGTTGGATGGACATTCAGTTTTTCAAAATCGATCAAATAATAACGATTCTACAGGGGTGGTAAGTCCTTATAATGGACACACTGTATATATATATATATATATATATATATATATATATATATATATATATATATATATATATTTGGTTTTCGGATTTTTCCTTGATTTCTTAGAACTTTTTCATATATTTTCCTTTTGATTTGTTTTCTTGGGTAATTAAGTCTATTTATAACTGATGGTATATCTATATATACATCCACAAAAATATATTTAACGTTTCAGCAATCACTGTTGCCTTCATCAGAAATGATTTGTTGTCATCCATAGCTAATATTTAAATTAACATGGTACAATACAGCAAATTAAGTTGACAAAAAACAAAAACAAAAATACACAAAAATAAAAAAATCTACCTTTCTTCCGTACACAAGAGTGGCAAATTCATTTAAAATTACATGTAATTAGGTATAAAACAGAAACATTGTTGAAAGACGGTGAAACAGTATACGTTTGAATTAAACTGAAATATAATGTGCAGTGAAATACTTATATTTATCGAGCGATTTTGAAACAGCTGATTATTTTTTGTAAAACAACTGAAATGGATAGTCGGTATATAACATGTGAG
>JARQZK010001486.1:67500-105000 GCA_030704885.1 Cynegetis impunctata | reverse complement strand
GTGGTCGTGTGACTGCTCATATTAAAGGTCTTTTTATTCTGAATTCAACCATGTAATACACTTAGTATGTTAAAATTTATTAGTTGTGTATTTTCGATCAAAAGGAGCTTAACAAAATAAATAAAAAGTTTAATAAACAAATTTAATTACATGAAAATCAAGGCAATAATACCATTCTTCTACAATTAATTTCAACACAAGCCTCAAACCTGATTTTCATGTGATTAAATTTGTTTATTAAACTTTTTTATTTATTTTGTTAAACTCCTTTTGATCGAAAATACACAACTAATAAATTTTAACATACTAAGTGTATTACATGGTTGAATTCAGAATAAAAAGACCTTTAATATGAGCCGTCACACGACCACCTTTACATTTGACATTTTATAATGACATGACGTCATATCTACGGTGATGATTTCGCTGTCGTCATGAGGGATTCGCAATATTATAAAATCCGTCCAATTGCTGCATACCAAATTTCATGAAGTTATCTTCAGCCGTTTTAGAGTTATAGCCTGTCTAAAAAATTGTGGGACACCCGGTGTTCCTAAATTGAACGTACAAACGAAAAGGGGAGATTCCTTAAGTAAGTTTGAGAAAAAAAAGTCCCATTAACATAGTGTCGCAAACGTTTCGTTTTCGAGATACAGACCGTTGAAGTTTGAATTTTTTTCAAGTTTTTTTCTCATAGTATCTACACTTTATAAGATATTCAACTGAAATTTGGCATAGATATTACATTTGAGAGTTGTCACCACATGGCTTGGCAATTTTGATAGCAGATCTACAGGGTGTTATTTTTTCTGGAACACTGTCAACTGTTTTCCTGAATAACTTTTTTTTGGTGAGCAACTGTTAATTTGAAAAAATGTAAAAAGAAGCTTTGTTGTTATACTAAACTTTTCGGTCTCTTGTAGTTTTGTCGTATCTGCTACCGATTTCGAGAATAAAAATTTTGAACGATTATCTCGAAATCCTCGGAAAATCCAAATTATCATAAAATTAAGTTAGTAAGCTGTGGTGATTGTATTCAGTGTCAGTTTTGACACATCAAATTATTGAACGTTTGTGTTTTGAAAAGTAAAGGTGGTTGCATTTGTGGCTATTTATTTTTTTGAATGTAGACTACTACTTTTATTACCATTTTTATGACTGTCACAACAATATTTGATCAGAAAATATAAACCTCTACACGTTTTAATATCAAAACATGCCGAATTTCACGAATTCCGAAATGACTGACATGCATTTCTTGTATGGTCTTGCAAATGGAAATTCAAGAGAAACTAAGCGTCTTTACATGGACGCTATCCCAATAGAGGGATACCAGATCATCGAATGTTCTCTGATATTCATAGGCGTCTTTCAGAAGCTGGATATTTTTCCACGAAAAAAATTAATGCCGGTAGACCACGCAGTGTGATAACACCACAACTCGAAGAGGCAGTTATGAACGAAATAGAACAACATCCAAGATCCAGTACAAGAAAAATTAGTGTACTTTTGAATGCAAGTCATCAAGCTGTTTGGCGGATCTTGCGGGATTCTCTGCTATATCCTTATCACATTCAGAGGGTGCAAGCTCTTCTGCCTCGAGATTTTTATCCGAGGATTAATTTTTGTCAGTGGTACCTCAATAGACTATTGAACAATCCTCATTTTGATTGCCAAATTATATTCACTGATGAAGCCTGTTTCTCAAAGACTTCAATTATAAATTTTCATAATGAATACATATGGGCTGAGGAGAATCCGCATAAATATGTAGAAACCCATTTTCAAAAGCAATTTTCACTAAATGTGTGGAGTGGTAATATTGGCGATCATTTGATTGGTCCTTCCTTCTTGCCAGGTCGACTAACAGGTCAATCATACAGACATTTTTTAGAAAACGATTTGCCCTTGTTATTGGAAGATATAGCTCTTATGCTACAACGATAAATGTAGTTCATGCATGACGGTGCTCCTGCTCATTTTCCAGTTTTGGCAAGGGAGTATTTGGACAACTATGAAAAGAGGTGGATTGGACGGGGGGGACCTTAGTCATGGCCCGCCAGATCACCAGACTTAAATAATTTAGATTTCTTTTTAAGGGGCCACCTGAAATCTCTAGTATACTCGACGCCAGTGGACACCGTAGAATAACTGAGAAATCGTATAATAGGCGCGTTTGATACAGTTAGGAATACTCCGGGAGTGTTTGAAAGAGTTCGATCGTCTATGAGACGAAGAACAGAAGCTTGTACAAGAGTTGGGGGAGGACATTTTCAACATTTCCTGTAGTTCAGTCCTTTGCGGTTACTTAGTTTTCTTGTTATGATTTTTTTTTTGAGTTTTACGTTTCTTGTAGTAATAAATTTTTTTTAATGATTATACGAGTTTATCAAATCTTTATGAATCAACGCAACAGATCAGGAAATTTTCCATAAAAACTAATCATGAATTCATTCACCACAGCTTACAAACTGGCCTCCTTATCATAATTTGGTTTTTCCGAGGATTTCGAGAGAATCGTTCAAAACTTTTTTTCTCGAAATCAGTAGCAGATACGACAAAACTACAAGAGAACGAAAAGTTTAGTATAACAACAAAGCTTCTTTTTACATTTTTTTTTTCAAATTAACAGTTGCACACCTAAAAAAAGTTCTTGAGGAAAACAGGTGACAATGTTCCAGAAAAAATATCACCCTGTAGATTTGCTACCAAAATTGCCATGTCACGTGGTGAGAACTCTCAAATGTAATATCTATGCCAAATTTCAGTTGAACGTCTTGTAACGTGTAGATAATATGAAAAAAAAACTTGAAAAAAATTCAAACTTCAACATACTGTATCTCGAAAACGAAACGTTTGCGACCCCATATTAATGGGACTTTTTTTTCTTAAATATAGTTAAGGAATCTCCCCTTTTCGTTTGTACGTTCAATTTTGGAACACCCAGT
Source organism: Cynegetis impunctata (assembly GCA_030704885.1). NCBI lineage: Eukaryota > Metazoa > Arthropoda > Insecta > Coleoptera > Coccinellidae > Cynegetis > Cynegetis impunctata. The sequence goes on along the minus strand of JARQZK010001486.1, from coordinate 102,052 downwards.
ATATATATATATATATATATATATATATATATATATATATATATATATTTATATATATATATATATTTATATATATATATACACTCACCGGCACGAAAACTGGAGCAGTGGAATATTTTCAAACAAACTTCAAATTTTTAATGCTTTGTGATGTTTCATTATATATAATATCATACAGACAAAGAAAACAAACATGTTTTATGTATTATCCAACAACAATTTAACATATATAATTGAAAAAAAAAGAGTGTTTTGTAACAATTTGAGAAACTAGGACGAAAACGCACAAACTGGTGTTGTGTAAAAATTACCTTAAATTAATCAAAACTGAAACGACTTGCTAGCAAAAACTGGGGAGCCGCATTCTTAATAAACGGGTGTTGCCCCCACGTGCTTCGAATTACTGCCTGTATCCTCCTTGGCATGCCTAAAATCAAGTGGCGAATGTCCACTTGTGGAATAAGTTCCCATTCCTCTAGAAGAGCTTGTCGCAACTGATTTAAAGTTTAAAGGAGCAGGAAACACGAACTTCGGATCCCTTCGCCCCAAGCATGTCCCAAACATGTTCTATGGGATTCACATCCGGACTCACCGCAGGCCAACTCCATAACAGGAATATTTACCTCGTTTAAGTTACTGTTGAGTTATCATCGCGGTGTGAGGTCGGGCATTATCTTGCCATCAAAAGAAAGTCATTTCCAATAAAGCCAAACATAAGGGACAACAAAATCTTGGAGAACATCCTCAATGTACCTGGCAGCAGTTAAGGATTCTCTCGGAAGGATGTATAATTCTGTTGTGTGCTTTTCCAGAGAAATTCCGGCCCACAACATAACTGAGCCCCTTGGTATCCTGTTCTAGAACTGAAGGTACATTCTGCAAAACGCTCGTTGTGGCCTTCGCCATACTTCTCTCCACGACCAATCTGGAGACCGCAGGCTAAATCTGGACTCATCGGTGAACACACGCGCCCCCATTCATTTTCACCCCAGTGCTGATGATTTCTGGCAAACTGAAGTCGCGCAACACGATGACGCCTAAGACGTTCTGGGCCTGTTGCAGGTCTACAACCTGATAAGAATTGGCTTCTCTCAGTCGTCGTCTAACTGTTCGTTCGCTAACGTTGGTTTGCCGGACGTGCTGAAGTCGATTTTCTGATTTCAACAGCTGTAGCATGACGATTTCGCAGACTTTGTAAGATGATAAAACGATCATCACGAGCGCTAGTTCTACGTCGGGGACCAGTTCCAGGTCGTCTGGTGTAACCTTCAGTTTCCAGAAAACGTGTGAAAATACGGTGAACAGTGCTATTGGAAACATGATACTCTCGGGCAACATATCGCTCACTTCTTCCGTCTTGAAGCAACGCAACAATAGCAGCCGCTGTGTCGGGATTAACATCCATATTTTTTATGCAGAACAACTTTCAAACATTTTTCGATCTGTCAGATTCCTCACAACAATGACAACAACAGCATTGTTGAGATGGGTTAGTGGCCAACTATGCACACTGCAGTAGTAAGATCTATGGAATTTATGATTTTTACTGAAAAACACTTTTTTCTTCAATTAAAGGTTTAATTGTTGTTAAAAAATACGTAAAACATGTTGTTTTCTTTGTGCACAAGATATTATAATAATAAAACATCACAGAGCATTCAAATATGAAGTTTATTCAAAAATATTCAAGTGCTCCAGTTTTCGTGCCGGTGAGTGTATATATATATATATATATATATATATATATATATATATATATATATATATATATATATATATATATATATATATATATATATAAAATAATCAATTTTATTGAAAAAAAAGTTTCGAGGTGCATCGCGTAAAAAAAGAAACAAACACTGCTATGATATCATCCAGTTCTTCGAATTCACTTCAAAAGTCTGAGATAACACCTGATAAATGCCCCTTAACAAGAAATGCAGAATAGTCAAACATTACGTAACCGATTCTATTGAATCGTCGGTTTGCGTATCAGTCGAATCAATAAAAAAGTATATAAACTCAATAAAATCAATAATACGAAACTCCAGACACTTGAGAGTGTGTGAAGTTGGAAATATCAAAATCATACAATTCAATGGTGAAATTATAGAAAAGTAAGTCAATCTACAATGATAGAACTGAGAGTAATTTTGATCGAAAGACATTAAAATGACGGTCCTAATTAGTTTTAAACTATCGGTATTTATTGAAGAATCTAAGACTTCGATTTACTATTTTTTTTTTGAAGTAAAAAAAAAGTGCCGAATTTGAGTAGCAAAATTTGTAACAGGCTATCGAAAAATAACGTTGAAACAATTTGTACAAAAAAAAGAAACTTGAAGTCATTCGAAAAATTTAACATCGGAGAAAACAGTGGTGTTTACAAAATATTTTGCGACGAATGTCCTGCTTTCTATATTGGACAAACAGGAAGGAATATAAACACTCGTGTTGAAGAACATAAAAACCCAATTGTTACATTCAGGTAACAAAGCAAAGCACCTCGACCTTCTTGAAATTCTCGAAATAAGTTCCGTATTTTAACTCAATTTGGATGTGGATTTGGACCTGCGCAATTTCTCAAACACAACGGAACAAAAAAACTCTTGTGTTTGGAACACAAGAGTTGAAAGGAAAAAACCACAAATGTTATACCGTTTTCGAAAGAGAATTAAATAGGCTAGTTTTTAAGATCATTTGCTGATTCTGTCAGGTACAATATTTTTTCACAGTAAATAGTCAAACTTGACTTAAGGTTTTCGGATTTAAATTGAATTAAAACAACTTGATTTTTGTTTGAGGTTGGCGAGCTAGTTTTTAATGAAATGATAGGTCGATTTTCTCAACCATATATTCATGATAGCACAAGAAAAAAAACCATGAGTTAGAACTTATTTATTTTCAAAACAGGCGAGAAAATGAACAAAAAGTATAGATATTTGAAAAAAACATAAGAGTGGCTATATCTCGAAAACCAGAAAAGTTTTACTAAGGTCATGTTGATGTTATGTTATTGACCTGAAGCCAATCTACCTCCAGTGTCACTCTGGCGTGTTATTTACGGGACACCCTATATATATATATATATATATATATATATATATATATAAATATTATATATATATAAATATTATATATATATATATATATATATATATCATTATATATATATTAATATATATATATATATATATATATAAATATTATATATATATAAAAATTATATATATATATATAGAAATATATATATATATATATATAAATATATATTTAATATATATATATAAAAAATATATATATATATATATATATATATATATATATATATATATATATATATATATATTTATACTGTTTTTCAGTGCTTTCTCTTGGAGTTCTGTTATTGTTCAGATACGCTGTAGATTTCGTGGTTTGGTTTATCCTTATTGGTTCTATTGGAATACTGACTATTTTTGCTGGATTGTGCTGGTGAGTATGATTATTTTTAATGAGGATCAGAAATAACTGTCAGAATGTATAATTTCATATGCTCAAAATGAGCCAGATATATTCTTTGAAATTGAATGACAATTCGCTTGTATAACACAAAAAAAATATATTTGTTTTGACCTCTAAAAACAATTGTCATCATTAAACCAGAAATAGCAACATCTATTACATAAGTATCCATAAACCTATATTATTTTTCAAATCATTCTGAGACTTATATTCAAAAATAAATCTATGTTTTTCTGATATATACCCTTGAGTTATTCGAAATTATATTTCCATGCGTATTTTAGCACGATGATTTCTTTTTTTAGTATATAGAAAGAAAGAAAGAAATTTATTCATCATTGAAAATTCTACAACTGTAGTACATATATTTATAAAATTTTATCAGACAAGTCAAAATACAGACACAAACAGCTCAAAATACATTTGAAATTTGATTACTGGTAATACTAAATATAGATAAAAATATAAAATTGAGCAGATAAAATACTCCAGGAAATGAAACTTTTACACTGGAAAAGATTTTAAATAGATATATAAATATAGAGGGTATAAAGATCCTGAGGAGCCACCATTTATTTTTGTAGGTATATTAAGAAATTATTGCGATAGTAGAAATTCCTCAACAGAGTAAAAAGCATTTTGTATGAAATGGTTGTATAGAGCTGATTTGAAGCTTCTCAGGCTACATGTGTATCCAAATAGTTTGAGTGCATGGTTGTAGCAGATGATACCTTGATAACTTGCAGAGTCTTGTCCCAGAGACAGATGAGAATAGGGTAATCGTAGTTCATCACCTTTTCTGGTATAGTTGTTGTGAATCAAATTATTTTTGGTATAGTGTGTTTCATTTTTTTAAATATTCATGGTGATTATGTAAATGTTCAGGCTGGGTAGGGTCATTATGTCTAACTCAATGAATGTAGTCTTACATGATTCTTTATAATGTAGTCCAGCTAGACATCTTATTACTTTTTTTTGTTGTTTAAAAACTTTCATTGTATGGGCTGAGTTCCCCCAGAAAGGTAGTCCATAGGATAGGATGGATTGTACAATTCCATAGTAGATCAGTTTAAGAACATGTAGTGAAACTGTTCCACGTAATTGCTTTATTACAAAACACATACAGCTCATTTTTGAGACAAGGTTTTCTATGTGTACCTCCCATGTTAATTTCTGATCTATAGTCAGGCCTAGATACTTGAACAGATTCACTTGCTCAATGGACTTGTGATTAACTTTTATTAGGGGACAGTAGTCATAAGAAATGTTTTTTTGTTGGAAAACCATGAAGACTGTTTTACTGATGTTGATTACTAAACCACTATTTTCACACCATATGGCGAATTCATCTACAGCTGAATTTGCTGCTTTTATAGATAGCGGGAGCTTATACTGAGCTAATATTTCACTAGTATCATCTGCATAGATGATCATTTTCTGCTGGACCATACTGGAGAGTACTATGTCACTCATAAATATTATAAAGAAAAGAGGAGCCAAAGTTGAATCTTGAGGAACCCCCATCGAAACAGAATCAGGTTTCGATTTTACAGAGTCAATAACCACTATCTGAGATGTTTTTTTGGTATGATGCCACACAATCGTTTGCAACTCCTCTGATTCCAATTCGGTACAGTTTTTCCAGCAGTAAATTATGGTTCACTGTGTCGAACGCTCCACTTAGGTCGAAAAACAGAACAACGGGAAATTGTTTATTATTGAGGTGCATATATATGTCTCCGCAGAGTTCGTTTATTGCAATTGAAGTCGATCTTTTTTGTCTGAAGCCATGTTGGCAGCTAGGTATAAGTTTGTGATATTCAACAAAATTAACCAGTCTCAGATAGTAGTTGAATTCGATAATTTATAATATATATATATATATATATATATATATATATATATATATATATATATATATATATATATATATATATACCAACAACAAAGAAATTATTCGCGGGAAAATATTAAACAAGTAGAGCAGAATTATCGGTATAGCCCGCTTATATGGAAGCAGCCGTTGACACGTGTTTCGGACTCCTTGGTCATCAGAACGGCGTAGCCAAGCATTGGATTGAAAACTTGGAGATGAAAATAGCACAACAAACGAAATCCCCTGCTACGGAAGACAATCACACATTTGTGGCTTTTTGTTTGAACTCTCCGGTTTGGGAGATTGGGTCAAACTTTGCCACGGAGGCGATTAATGCCATCCGCGAGATCTCAAACCAAGTAAATAAACAACAACACGACAATTAGTCGTGTCAACGGCTGCTTCCATATAAGTGGGCTATACCGATAATTCTGCTCTACTTGTTTAATATTTTCCCGCGACTAATTTCTTTGTTGTTGTTTATTTACTTGGTCTGAGATCTCCCGGATGGCATTAATCGCCTCCGTGGCAAAGTTTGACCAAATCTCCCAAACCGGAGAGTTCAAACAAAAAGCCACAAATGTGTGAGTGTCTTCCGTAGCAGGGGATTCCGTTTGTTGTGCTATTTTCATCTCCAAGTTTTCAATCCAATGCTTGGCTACGCCGTTCTGATGAGGACCAAGGAGTCCGAAACACGTGTCAACGGCTGCTTCCATATATATACATATATATATATATATATATATATATATATATATATATATATATATATATATATATATATATATATATATATATATATATATATATAAATATATATATATATATATATATATATATATATATATATATATATATATATATGTGTGTAGGTATTATGCATAAAAAAAATAATATCGTGAAGTATGAACTTCATTATTTAATTTAAAAAATCGTTTAATATTTATCATATTTCAAAAATTTTACCTAAAAAAAATTGTAAATTGGCACCGAAAGGAAAAGTTCATTTAGATATATACCATCAGTGTACTCAAGTAACACAATTTTATTGATCCAGAGTGCTAATTATAAATTTTCCATATTCATTCTGGATGAACATTTCAGGTACGCTTTCCTCGATTCCACGAACAACATACAGAACACCAACAATGAGAGCTCTAATGGTTCCCTCAGCCTAGCGATAACCCTAAGCATAGTTGTAATAATTCTGGTAATCGTTCTCACTTGCATGGTGAGAAGGGTCAAGCTACTCATCGCACTATTCAAAGAGTCTACCAAGGCTATCTTCGATATTCCCTCTTTGATCCTGCTGCCGATTTATGTGAGTCATATATATCATATCATGCAAATTATCTTCATAAGTATTTAGAACACTCGCAACATCGAAAATCACTAATGAACAGACGATGTACATATTTGTATTCATACATTTCGCAGTATCTTGCAGAAGCGACCAAACAAGTCGTCAAAGCTTATATTTTAATGTGGTGAATGAGTACTGAGTGGTTCCGTAGTTCAGTGGTCAGTGCGTTGGACTACTAAACAGAATTATCACCTAATAAGTGTTCTGCATAAAAAAAATCCATCTATGTCTTCAAATTATAAAATGTATAATACTCCTTACGCTATCGCTTTCTCGTTACAGGTGTCGGTACTGCTGACGCTGACGTTTCTTGGATTCATCCTGCTGAACTTCTTCATGGTGTTCGCCGGAAGACCGAAGGAAATTGCTCCCGGCAATTATGCATACCGTATGGATAACATTATGATCGCCACTGTGATCTATAATACCGTCACCTTCGCCTGGTTAGTCGAGTTCATCTTCGGCTCCCAGTACATTGTGATGGCCGGCGCTGTGTCATCCTGGTTCTTCACAAGGTATTTTAATCATTTCAATCCCATTTTGTTTCTATACTTTTCAAAATCATTTAAAGAAGCTTAGTATGAAACCGAAGATGCTTGCTATTCATTACACTTTATTACGATTTCACTTGAAGGCAGGGCACTTGACCCTCTCCGGGCCCCTAGGCAACAACACTGTCTGGGCCCCAGGTCTTTTGAAGTTTATAAAAGGATGTAAGTAACTTTCAGATGATCAACTCCAGCTATCCTGTTACATGGTTACTTTTACTTGATGCTGCAGCATCACCTTACCTGACTCGTTAGCTTTATTGAATTGGTCTTAATGACTACATGCTTCGAAAGAAAGCAATAATATTGTTAAGGAATTTCATACAAATTTTCAAATTCAATTTTCATTCGATTAATTTTTTTTTGGCGCTTGCACGGGCCCCTAGTCGATGCGCGGGGTACCTACTCTGCCTAATGGTTAATTCGGCCCTAGACACTCTTAATTACTTATGTTTATCCAATAAGGTATTCTACCGATATTTCTATCAGTTTAACCAATGGAAGAGATATAATTCAATTTATATACAACAAATTTTTCAAAGGACAGACTCCTCATTATTGACCAATAAAATTTACAAATTTTTCATTCGTACTTTGCTTTCATTCAACCTACAACAAGAGAAACCTTTTAGAGGCTCCAGGAGCTTAGCCATTACTGATGACCAAATGAACCTAACGATATCCTCACCCATCAAAGCAGTAATATAAATAGATAGGTTGTTGCATTTTCAAAACAATTAGAATTTTTTTGATAATTATCCTGGAACATAATTATATGTTTGATCATAGCAATTTTGGTGGAATTAAGCCGTCAACTTTTTCATTTTAGTGTTCCGCTTTTTTCTCTAAGGTATGGAGAATTTCCTTGGAAGGTCATTTATGCACCTTCAAGTATCAGGTTGCGATCAGAGTGGAACCGTTTCCTGCCGAATAATTTTCCGGGCCGTGTATGGCTGATTCCTCCGATCATTTCAATTTCTTGGTATTCTATTTTCTTGGTCACAATACAACCGATTTGGCCCGATGCAGATCACTCATTTCGTAATTATATTCGTAATTATAGGAGCTTTTATTGGTTCTTCTTAAATAGTATTTAATGGTTCGTACCCTAAGTATTAGTGTGCTCACAGAATTGGATACTGTGAATATTTGTTTGTTAATGGTACTGTTTATTTATATGATACGTTTCCCTTTTACAGAAATAAACATCAACTGGACGCTCCAGTATGGACATCGTTCACCAACTTTATCCGTTTCCACTTGGGTACCGTCGCTCTCGGTTCCCTGATCTTGGCTATCGTAAACGTTGCACGCAGAACCATTATGGTATTGTCCCGAAACCCGCGTATCAGGGCGTTGATCCGTTGCTGCATGAGCACAACAGAAAATCTTATCAGATTTTTGAACAAAAATGCCTACATACAAACTGGTAAAGTACCCTAATGAGAAAATATTGAATTTTATATGTTACGGATTAAAGGGTGCGGGGGAGAGCAGGGGGAGTAGCCAGCGGGGGGACAGGGGGCCTGGCCCCGTAAAAAAATTATACTTGCCAATAGCAATACCAGGATTGTGCTGAACAAATTGAGATACCTTTGATAAGTAATAAGCATTGCGAGGAAATATTCAACTGTAGATAAATTTATTAATTTCAACTTGTACATTCAGTACAAGTTGAAATTTTGTTAAATGCTGGCTTATTAGTCATTATAGAGGGTTAATTAGAAGTTTGTTGTTAATCCCTAATTTTAAGACATCCTGTGGAATAATTTCTGATCAATTTTTTATAAAGAATATTCCTTTCCAACATTTTGTTTTTTGGTTCATGCCTTTAAGTGCACTAGTTCATTTTTAAGAACCAAATGAACTTGTAATTAACGGTTTACTTCAAGAAATCTAATTGTTGATTGAAGAGGTGGTTTTACTGTCGATTTCTTTTCACATTTTTGACAATCTGTACACGTTTATCCCCCCAGTACATTATATAACCTTCTTTTTCAGACGTGTGCAAAACTGTATAAAGTTAATGCATTGATGAAGTTATCTTATGTTATCTTTCGTTTTAGCATCTAATCTTCACAATCCAAAAGGTCCTCAGGACTCGAGTAAATCCCCATTCCGCATCTCGGGCTCCCCTACTATAAAGTTGTTATTATGCATTTCATGACTTGAAAATCTTCCACAGCAATGCATGGCCAACCGTTCTACAAGTCTAGCAAGCGCGCAGCTAAACTACTGCTCTCCAACGCTGTCAACGTCATAGCTGTCAACTCGATTGGCGACTTCGTTCTAACTTTAGCCACGATAATCCTCGTGCTCGTTTCCAGCGGAGCAGGAATCCTCATCGCCATGGTGAGCCTTACGAAATGTACTCCAAACATAATATGATTTTATCGAATCAATTTGTACTTTTCACTTATATTATTTCACTTATTTTATACACATGTTTGATTTTAACAATAGCTATAACTAAATCAATGACGCGACGTTTCGCCACACAGTGGTTTGTCAGATAGAACTTTGTATCTCAGTTTACCTAAATCTTAGTACCCAAGGAAAACGATTACAACAAGAAATTAAACAATAGGGTGAAGAATAGTTAATCCTTCTAGAAGACTAAAACAATAACGACTTTTCTAAGAACATTGTATTGTACCAATTTGGGAAATTCACTCGATTAGCTCTTCTTGAAATATGTTCCTCTTGTCTATTTAGGTACCTGCAATAATTCCTTCGCACTCGTAAGCGCAAATCTATAATTCTGTATTCAGTTCTTAAGTAAATTCAAATTTAGTTTTATTCATAATGATTTAAGTTATCAGAATTCTTATAGCTGTTGATTTCTAGGGCTTCCCAGAACCCAGAAGTTAAATTAGAACAACTTTACAAATCGAAACCTTCTTAATCAAAACTTACTGAATTAAAATCCAATTTAATAATTATTAGTGACTTCGTTAGGCCTGTCTTCCAGGGCGAAGTTTTTCGTAAGAAAGCTTGATATTATAAATAGGCATTCCTAGTTTTTCTTCTTTATTAAGATGAGAACTTATCTTTAAAAAAAGCTCTTATATGTTCTTTGAATATTTTTCCCAAGTCCGAATCTGTTATACCGATATACATTTTGTTAAAATCACCACATGAAAATTTATAGACGCTCGATTGTCATGTGATTGTGCGGTTGTAATAAAATGAGTACATACAACACATAAAAAAGAATCAAAGAACGCAACCGCTGTTCTGAAAGCAATAAAAGAGATTCTCATAATGAGAATCTAATTATTCCAAAGAATTAATGGATAGGAATCATTGATTCAATACTGATTTCCATATTTTACATAAAGAGGGTAGAGGATTGAAATTGAACTTCTGTTAAGACCTAGAAATTAACAGGTCGAAGAATTCTGATAAGATATTGAATGAATAAATAGACTAAAATCATTCCCATCCTCTGGATACCTTCAATATCTCATGTAATTGTTACAAATTTTTCGAATTATTGCCTATCCCCACTATTTAATTTTTTGTTTTAATAATTTCTTTTAGGTACTAAAATTTATGAAAAATTAAAATTCACTTCATTCAGAACTTAAGTTTTGATAGATAAACTCTGTGAATTTTATCTAGCTTTATCTTGAAAATTTTACGTCAAAAAAAATCAATATCAAACATACAGCATCTCACAACGTATATAACCTTAGAATTATTGAAGATATAGTAAAAAATAAACAAGTTTTGAAGTGAGCTTATTCTTAGACTGAAGGAAACGTCATCATATCATTCAAAACTTTGATTTTTACTGGCCAGTGAACTAATGAAGTTTCTAATTTTGTCACTAATAAAATGATTGATATACTTATTCAATCTAATAACCAATTAGGAAATGAGACAAGCATAAATCAACAAAATCTAAATATCACCTCATCCTTAATCATAGCTAAATTATTTGGAGAGAATGGAATTTGATAAACTTGAAATAGTTATTCATGTACCAAGTGCGTTATATAGATGTTAGGATCTAGTAACGCACTTGGTACATGAATAACTATTTCAAGTTTATCAAACTCTGAAGGATGAGATTTTATTTTTCACGAAAAAATTATTTTATTGTAATGAAAAATCGATTTTAAAATCGGTTCATTGCTCCTATAATTTCCATTTTCCTTCTCATAGTAGGCATGTCATTTGTTGATATTTTGACGTTTGTGAATATTTTCGTCATCATATTTAGTGAATGTCATTGCTGCTTTCTTTGTGTAGTCTTATAGAAATAATGGAAACGAAAATGAATTTACCCAAGAATATCATATAAAATGCAGTTGCTTCATTTCTCCTCGTATAATGAGCGGGCGTTATGATCCATTATGCCCGCTCATAACGCCCTAGGGCATAATGAGTGTATTTATAGCAACCGTATATAAGGTAAAATCAACAAATAATATACAAGTGAAAAATAAAGAAATATTTTACCCAGGAAAAATATGAAGACTGTTTCAATTCAAATAATATGAATCGGGATAGCACATATTTTCAATTGTTGCAAAATTTCGACACAAACGAATGTTATCCTACTGAAGCTTCTCAAAATCTTACTTTTACTTTACTTTTACGTTATTTTTCAGGCAACAGGAGCTAAGCATTACTGGGCAATCGCCGTCGTTTGTGGCTTCATCGCAACGATTATGGCTTTAACGTTCGTCTACATATTGAAGGTGGGTATTTAAGATATTCCTTCAAATTGATGTAGCACATATTCGAACCATAAGTTACATTCGACAATTGAAAATCCTGAAATAACCTTTCAATGAAATTGACTATGTGAGTCGCCATGAAGATCGCGTTTACCTACACCATAATAATGAAAAACTCTATCGCAGCGAGATGCATTAGAAGGGCAGGTTTTTATAACGTAAGTATCCAGTAAAAAAAATATATTCATTACATTATGATTTTTTTCCAAATTAAAAAAAAATGCGCCCTCTAATGTGTAAACAATATTTATTTCGTTTCCCGTGGGATCAACCCCCAACAAATTCGTACCAAAATCAATCACATCCAAGGTATCATACGAAACTACTTACGAACTTTCAACCCTATTTCTATAAAATTGCGCCATTTATCGTGTAAACAAGATTTATTTCCTCCTCCGGTGGGTTAACCCTCCAACCAATTCATATAGAAATAAATAGCATCCAAGTACGAAACTACCCACCTACAAAGTTTCAACCCTATGGTACCAAAACTGCGCCTTCTATCGTGTACACAAGATCTATTTCCCTTTGGGGGGGTTGACCCCCCCAAGCAATTCGAACCAAAACCAATCCCATCCAAGATTTCATACGAAACTACCTACTCACAAACTTTCAATTCCATTGCTCCAAAATTACTCCCTTCATCATGTAAACAAGATTAATTTTTTCCCCCAGGGGTCAACCCCCCAACCAATTCGAACCAAAACCAATCCCATCCAAGATATCTTTCGAAACTACCTACTCACAAACGTTCAATCTTATTGCTCAAAACTTACGGCACTTATCATGTAAACAAGATTTATTTCTTTCCCCAAGGGTTCAACCCCCCAACCAATTCGAACCAAAACCAATCCCATCCAAGATTTCATACGAAACTACCTACTCACAAACTTTCAATTCTATTGCTCCAAAATTACTCCCTTCATCATGTAAACAAGATTAATTTCTTCCCCCAGGGGTCAACCCCCCAACCAATTCGAACCAAAACCAATCCCATCCAAGATATCTTTCGAAACTACCTACTCACAAACGTTCAATCTTATTGCTCAAAACTTACGGCACTTATCATGTAAACAAGATTTATTTATTTCCCCAAGGGTTCAACCCCCCAACCAATTCGAACCAAAACCAATCCCATCCAAGATTTCATACGAAACTACCTACTCACAAACTTTCAATTCTATTGCTCCAAAATTACGCCCTTCATCATGTAAACAAGATTAATTTCTTCCCCCAGGGGTCAACCCCCCAACCAATTCGAACCAAAACCAATCCCATCCAAGATATCTTTCGAAACTACCTACTCACAAACGTTCAATCTTATTGCTCAAAACTTACGGCACTTATCATGTAAACAAGATTTATTTCTTTCCCCAAGGGTTCAACCCCCCAACCAATTCGAACTAAAACCAATCCCATCCGAGATTTCATACGAAACTACCTTCTCACAAACTTTCAATTCTATTGCTCCAAAATTACTTCCTTCATCATGTAAACAAGATTAATTTCTTCCCCCAGGGGTCAACCCCCCAACCAATTCGAACCAAAACCAATCCCATCCAAGATATCTTTCGAAACTACCTACTCACAAACGTTCAATCTTATTGCTCAAAACTTACGGCACTTATCATGTAAACAAGATTTATTTCTTTCCTCAAGGGTTCAACCCCCAAACCAATTCGAACCAAAACCAATCCCATCCAAGATTTCATACGAAACTACCTACACACAAACTTTCAATTCTATTGCTCAAAAATTACTCCCTTCATCATGTAAACAAGATTAATTTCTTCCCCCAGGGGTCAACCCCCCAACCAATTCGAACCAAAACCAATCCCATCCAAGATATCTTTCGAAACTACCTACTCACAAACGTTCAATCTTATTGCTCAAAACTTACGGCACTTATCATGTAAACAAGATTTATTTCTTTCCCCAAGGGTTCAACCCCCCAACCAATTCGAACCAAAACCAATCCCATCCAAGATTTCATACGAATCTACCTACTCACAAACTTTCAATTCTATTGCTCCAAAATTACGCCCTTCATCATGTAAACAAGATTAATTTCTTCCCCCAGGGGTCAACCCCCCAACCAATTCGAACCAAAACCAATCCCATCCAAGATATCTTTCGAAACTACCTACTCACAAACGTTCAATCTTATTGCTCAAAACTTACGGCACTTATCATGTAAACAAGATTTATTTCTTTCCCCAAGGGTTCAACCCCCCAACCAATTCGAACCAAAACCAATCCCATCCAAGATTTCATACGAATCTACCTACTCACAAACTTTCAATTTTATTGCTCCAAAATTACGCCCTTCATCATGTAAACAAGATTAATTTCTTCCCGAAGGGGTCAACCCCCCAACCAATTCGAACCAAAACCAATCCCATCCAAGATATCTTTCGAAACTACCTACTCACAAACGTTCAATCTTATTGCTCAAAACTTACGGCACTTATCATGTAAACAAGATTTATTTCTTTCCCCAAGGGTTCAACCCCCCAACCAATTCGAACCAAAACCAATCCCATCCAAGATTTCATACGAAACTACCTACTCACAAACTTTCAATTCTATTGCTCCAAAATTACGCCCTTCATCATGTAAACAAGATTAATTTCTTCCCCCAGGGGTCAACCCCCCAACCAATACGAACCAAAACCAATCCCATCCAAGATATCTGTCGAAACTACCTACTCACAAACGTTCAATCTTATTGCTCAAAACTTACGGCACTTATCATGTAAACAAGATTTATTTCTTTCCCCAAGGGTTCAACCCCCCAATCAATTCGAACCAAAACCAATCCCATCCAAGATTTCATACGAAACTACCTACTCACAAACTTTCAGTTCTATTGCTCCAAAATTACTCCCTTCATCATGTAAACAAGATTAATTTCTTCCCCCAGGGGTCAACCCCCCAACCAATTCGAACCAAAACCAATCCCATCCAAGATATCTTTCGAAACTACCTACTCACAAACGTTCAATCTTATTGCTCAAAACTTACGGCACTTATCATGTAAACAAGATTTATTTCTTTCCCCAAGGGTTCAACCCCCCAACCAATTCGAACCAAAACCAATCCCATCCGAGATTTCATACGAAACTACCTTCTCACAAACTTTCAATTCTATTGCTCCAAAATTACTCCCTTCATCATGTAAACAAGATTAATTTCTTCCCCCAGGGGTCAACCCCCCAACCAATTCGAACCAAAACCAATCCCATTCAAGATATCTTTCGAAACTACCTACTCACAAACGTTCAATCTTATTGCTCAAAACTTACGGCACTTATCATGTAAACAAGATTTATTTCTTTCCCCAAGGGTTCAACCCCCCAACCAATTCGAACCAAAACCAATCCCATCCAAGATTTCATACGAAACTACCTACTCACCAACTTTCAATTCTATTGCTCAAAAATTACTCCCTTCATCATGTAAACAAGATTAATTTCTTCCCCCAGGGGTCAAATCCCCAACCAATTCGAACCAAAACCAATCCCATCCAAGATATCTTTCGAAACTACCTACTCACAAACGTTCAATCTTATTGCTCAAAACTTACGGCACTTATCATGTAAACAAGATTTATTTCTTTTCCCAAGGGTTCAACCCCCCAACCAATTCGAACCAAAACCAATCCCATCCAAGATTTCATACGAATCTACCTACTCACAAACTGTCAATTCTATTGCTCCAAAATTACGCCCTTCATCATGTAAACAAGATTAATTTCTTCCCCCAGGGGTCAACCCCCCAACCAATTCGAACCAAAACCAATCCCATCCAAGATATCTTTCGAAACTACCTACTCACAAACGTTCAATCTTATTGCTCAAAACTTACGGCACTTATCATGTAAACAAGATTTATTTCTTTCCCCAAGGGTTCAACCCCCCAACCAATTCGAACCAAAACCAATCCCATCCAAGATTTCATACGAAACTACCTACTCACAAACTTTCAATTCTATTGCTCCAAAATTACGCCCTTCATCATGTAAACAAGATTAATTTCTTCCCCCAGGGGTCAACCCCCCAACCAATACGAACCAAAACCAATCCCATCCAAGTTATCTTTCGAAACTACCTACTCACAAACGTTCAATCTTATTGCTCAAAACTTACGGCACTTATCATGTAAACAAGATTTATTTCTTTCCCCAAGGGTTCAACCCCTCAATCAATTCGAAC
This sequence comes from Cynegetis impunctata, assembly GCA_030704885.1. Taxonomy (NCBI): domain Eukaryota; kingdom Metazoa; phylum Arthropoda; class Insecta; order Coleoptera; family Coccinellidae; genus Cynegetis; species Cynegetis impunctata. Next base: position 85,796 of record JARQZK010001486.1, on the reverse strand, counting down.
CAAAACCAATCCCATCCAAGATTTCATACGAAACTACCTACTCACAAACTTTCAGTTCTATTGCTCCAAAATTACTCCCTTCATCATGTAAACAAGATTAATTTCTTCCCCCAGGGGTCAACCCCCCAACCAATTCGAACCAAAACCAATCCCATCCAAGATATCTTTCGAAACTACCTACTCACAAACGTTCAATCTTATTGCTCAAAACTTACGGCACTTATCATGTAAACAAGATTTATTTCTTTCCCCAAGGGTTCAACCCCCCAACCAATTCGAACCAAAACCAATCCCATCCGAGATTTCATACGAAACTACCTTCTCACAAACTTTCAATTCTATTGCTCCAAAATTACTCCCTTCATCATGTAAACAAGATTAATTTCTTCCCCCAGGGGTCAACCCCCCAACCAATTCGAACCAAAACCAATACCATCCAAGATATCTTTCGAAACTACCTACTCACAAACGTTCAATCTTATTGCTCAAAACTTACGGCACTTATCATGTAAACAAGATTTATTTCTTTCCCCAAGGGTTCAACCCCCCAACCAATTCGAACCAAAACCAATCCCATCCAAGATTTCATACGAAACTACCTACTCACAAACTTTCAATTCTATTGCTCAAAAATTACTCCCTTCATCATGTAAACAAGATTAATTTCTTCCCCCAGGGGTCAAATCCCCAACCAATTCGAACCAAAACCAATCCCATCCAAGATATCTTTCGAAACTACCTACTCACAAACGTTCAATCTTATTGCTCAAAACTTACGGCACTTATCATGTAAACAAGATTTATTTCTTTCCCCAAGGGTTCAACCCCCCAACCAATTCGAACCAAAACCAATCCCATCCAAGATTTCATACGAATCTACCTACTCACAAACTTTCAATTCTATTGCTCCAAAATTACGCCCTTCATCATGTAAACAAGATTAATTTCTTCCCCCAGGGGTCAACCCCCCAACCAATTCGAACCAAAACCAATCCCATCCAAGATATCTTTCGAAACTACCTACTCACAAACGTTCAATCTTATTGCTCAAAACTTACGGCACTTATCATGTAAACAAGATTTATTTCTTTCCCCAAGGGTTCAACCCCCCAACCAATTCGAACCAAAACCAATCCCATCCAAGATTTCATACGAAACTACCTACTCACAAACGTTCAATCTTATTGCTCAAAACTTACGGACTTATCATGTGAACAAGATTTATTTCTTTCCCCAAGGGTTCAACCCCCCAACCAATTCGAACCAAAACCAATCCCATCCAAGATATCTTTCGAAACTACCTACTCACAAACGTTCAATCTTATTGCTCAAAACTTACGGACTTATCATGTGAACAAGATTTATTTCTTTCCCCAAGGGTTCAACCCCCCAACCAATTCGAACGAAAAACAATCCCATCCAAGATATCTTTCGAAACTACCTACTCACAAACGTTCAATCTTATTGCTCAAAACTTACGGCACTTATCATGTAAACAAGATTTATTTCTTTCCCCAAGGGTTCAACCCCCCAACCAATTCGAACGAAAAACAATCCCATCCAAGATATCATACCAAACTACCTATTAGGGAGTTCTAAATTTACACGTAAATTACGTTTTCGGTTATTCTGAGCATGCGCAGAAGCTGAGAAATTACCGAGACGGTTATTAGGGAATTATTGAACACCGTCCTTTAAGGTAATGCCTTAATAAAGTTAAGCCTTATTTAAATAAAGCCAAACCTCAAATGTCAGGGTAGAAATTGAGTTATTGAAACTCACTCCTCAAATTGACAGTTCTTAGGACAGCGATAGTTTCATTTCTAACCTAAAAAAAATTCTACTTTTACTTGTGTCTTGTCTTTTGTTGTTAAAAAAAAGTTCAAATTTCAGTGATATTTAATTGTAATTTTGATAGCGGTTTAGAACAGTATGGAAAATATTTTGGAAGCCGTAATTTTAGAAGGTGGGGCCGGTGTTGCTTGAGAAGGCCTTGCCAGTCGAAATTTGAATGTTATTTGGCCTTATCATCCTTCGGTATTTGATAGGGGATTTTGTCCTAAAAACTCTCTTAATAGGGCCAAATCATCATTATAAGTAAACGTTAATCTGTTTTTTTATTATGCTGCATTCTTGACCAAGGCTTCGTATTGGCCTACTCATATTTCATAATTCAAACTTGAACATTTATTTTAAAAAAAACAGACATTTGCAGCACTAAACCGATCCAAAACAAAATTCAAACCGAAAATACAGACGGATTACTTGAGTTGAGAAACATTTTTTGGGAGGAGGGAAATAAGGAAACCTTAAATATTTACGGTATCTAGTCGTAAATAAGGGAAAGCAGTATTTTATTATGGTTCCCTTATTAAAATTTTTCTAGTGCGCATGAGTACCCCTTATTTTCGGAACGACCATAATAAGGCATTTACCTTATAGCGTTTCCAATAATTCCCTATTAACCGATAACGTACTACGTTATCAACGGGACCTTAACGTTCGCTTAATAAACGTCCGGTATATTCGCGGTGTTGACAAGTTTAAACGCGCTTGTGTTAAATTGTTACAAACTAAAGAAAAATAGACTATTTAAACTATGATAAGTGACTAATATCATATATACTATCGTGCTAATTCGTTCCAAACTTCTTCCTTTGTATTAAAAATTCGCAAAAAATGTTATTTCTTACTATGTGGCAACCATCAATCGAGTCTGCGATCTGATGTTTTGAGATTGACAGTTTCCGTATTTTTATTGGTTATGTCACAGTGCTATTTTGGTTTGTTTATTTGTGTAAATTGGCCTGCTAATTTTGATATTTTTTCAACGGGTTTTGTTCACTTGCCACGATAGTTAAAAAAAGACTACGATTTACAGATATGGAGGATCTGTTACTTCTTAGAGTGGTTCTAAGTAATAATCCATTTGAAAACCCAGATATTTGCAAAGATGTTATGTCAGATTATACCTCTCATTAAATTATGATCCACACCCCCGCGCCTGATCGCTATATAGTCTATTACATCTTCCATGATAATTTACCTAAAGAACGCTAATAATAGGTGATGAAAATTGGATAAATCACCCGATAAAAAATAATACAAGAACACAAGAGAGGTTATACTTATTTGACGTTCGCAATAAATTTGAATTCAAAAACTCTTTTAGGATCTTCAACCCGTTAATAACGTTTTCCGTTCTGCGCAAACTCAACATAGCGGTTTACGATAATTACGTTGACTTTAAATAGAAACTCAAAAACTCCCTATTAACAAACTTTCAACGCTATTGCTTCAAAATTGCGCCCGTTATCGTGTAAACAACGCTAAAATACATATAAGCACATACATACATACGAGCAAAGTTAGACCTAGAACCAAGATAGTTTTTCGTTTCATGGCTTTTTATGATGCTTGCCTTCAAAAACTCAATTATCTATATATGTCACCGGAAAATAACAAGAACCGCAAGTTTATAAATTTCCTAGGAAATTTATAAACCTTCGTAGGATTCTAAACGAGAGATAAATTGTATTATTTTACGCCCACATTTTCGCAAATTGATAAACTTACCGAACTAATGCGTAAAATAATAAGTAAGCAATAACCAAACGCCATGTGCGCTCTGATTGGTTGAATAAGTCACTTGTTCCATCTCCTTTCTCTCCACGGCAATTGTTCGCCACGGAACATAAACAAACTGGTTGCTCGTGTGTTTTTGTATAATTTTTAATGTTGTTACTGTGTTGGAACTGTGAAAATAGTTTTATTTTGCTAAGGTTACTAAACTAGACCCATAATGAGCGACCTAGAAGCTGCGGACAGCCAAAATGGTGAAGATAGTGCGGTAAATGCCAGAAAATTTGTTGACGAAATCGGAGTGGAAATGGACTGAAAAAAATTGAAAATGTCATTGAAATTATAGACTGTCAACATCGACCAATCAGAGCCGTATTTTAAAGAAGCGTTAAAATAAAAGCTCTTCTGTGATTGGTCGAACCGTTTAGAATCTTACGAATGGATATCCGTTAGTTTATAAATTTACCACGAGACGTCGTGAATTTATAAATTTTCGAAAATGTGGGCATAAAATAATACAATTTATCTCTCGTTTAGAATCCTACGAGGGTTTAGGAAATTTATAAACTTACGGATCTTATTATCTTCCGGTGACATATATATATATATATATATATATATATATATATATATATATATATATATATATATATATATATTTATATATATATATATATATATATATATATATATATATATATAATATATGTCACGTTTATATATAAATAATAATAATAATATATATTTATCCTGAAGGACATTACATTAATGTATAGGACACGTCAAAACAATTAACATAGAATTAACTAATTTCTGTAGAAAAATATTCTTCCAGAGTATAGAAACATTTATTCAATAATATTGTGGTAACTTCCTTCTTGAATCTTGATCGACTTAAGGACTTGATCCAGTTGGGTAGGTGATTGAACAATTTGATCCCTACATATGTTGGACACATTTCAAATTTAGAGGTCCTATGAGCCGGAATGCAGATGGTGCAATTATGCCGCGTGTTATAATTGTGGAAACTGGAAGTCGTATCTAACTTTGACAATTTTCCGTGAATAAACAGTAGACAATTTAAGATGTAAATACAAGGCAATGATAAAATTTTATGTTGGAGAAATATCGGTCTGCATGATTCTTGGGGCTTCAAGTTGAAAATGAGACGTATACATCTTTTCTGTGATAAAAAAATTCTTGCACTTGCTGCCGAATTACCCCATAGAACAAGGTTATAGTTCCAGTGAGCGAACACCAGGGCGTAATAAATAGTGAGCATGCCCTCCAGAGGCAGTGATTGCTTGAGGCGACTAAGAGCGAAGAAAGACCCATTCAATTTTCTGCTGAGATGTTCGGCATGACAGTGCCATCGTAAATTTCTGTCGACGTGTACACCCAGAAACTTGACGCTGCCAGTTTATTTAAGTTGGCTGCCATTGAAATCGACAACAAAAGGTACATCAGGAATAGATTCCCGCAATTGGAAATTGATTACCTCCGTCTTGCTCAGATTCAACATAAGTGAGTTACGATAACACCAGTCAGAAAGCTCTCGGATAAGTATTTCGCATTTGGTTCTCAACTCATCCATGGTCGTCGCTGATACTCCCATTGATGTGTCATCAGCGAAAAGAGTAATCGAGTCGGCACTAATATAATCAGGAAGATCGTTAATGAATAGTAGAAAAATTAACGGTCCCAAAACAGAACCCTGAGGTACCCCCATAGATAGGAGATAGTTTCTAGATCTGCAATTTTTATTCTCAACAAATAAACAGCGGTCGGACAGATAACTAGAGATCCACTCCAGAAAAACGCCCCTAAATCCCACACTGTACATTTTATTCAAAATGAAAGAAAACTGCAAGCAGTCGAACGCTCATATATATGAAATTGAGTTTTTGAAGCTAAGCATATTAAAAAGTCATGAAATATATATATATATATATATATATATATATATATATATATATATATATATATAAATCAGAGAAAGATTCCGGGGATCAATCCGATTTCGAAAGTTTTGTTGGCGCTGAGAAGCACTGTTTGTTTCACGACGTGTCGCCAAAATCTCATTTGGCATTTTCAAGTGCTGCTGTACGTCTGGTGACTCGACGGCAGGCGATATAACATATATATATAAATATATATATATATATATATATATATATATATATATATATATATATATATATATATATATATATATATATATATATGAAATTGAGTTTTTGAAGCCAAGCATCATAAAAAGTCATGAAACGAAAAACTATCTTGGTTCTAGGTCTAACTTTGCTAATCGCGCCCATTTTAATAAGCAGGTTTTCAATGTGAAAACCTGCTAAAAATATTAACATATCACTCCATGTGGTGTATTTCTATTCGCCTACGATTGCTCCTAGGTGGCGCTGTAAGATATACAGTCCCTCAGTGTTTCCATCATGAGATTCTGTGAATAACAAAGTAAAAAGAAAAGATTTGAGCGAGATAGTTAGCCAAGTGCTTAGGTACGCTGTCTAGTATTCGGGAGGTCCCCAGTTCAAACCTCGGAGTCGATTAGTCTGCCATGAGTTTTTCTCGGAGGTTTACCCATGGCGTAAGTGTAAGTCACTGCTTGCAAAATTTCAAGGCGAATGTTGCAACATCTGGCTAATTACTAAGAAAATTGAAAATAATTGAAATGTGATACAAATTTTAGCAGGGTAACAGTACTTAAGTCTTTATTGTTAATCTTTCACGTAGAATGTCATATTTTGCCTGTTTCTGGCTAAATATAACTGCTAATTACAAAAAACTTTCAATCCTATTTCAGATAACGATCGACTGCATTTTGATCTGTTTCTGCGAAGACATGACCCTCAATGATGGCATGGCCAGGCCCTATTTTATGTCCAAAGGCCTGATGAAGTTCATCGAGGACTCCAAGGCCATCATGCCGAAGAAGGAGTAAATCGATCTAAATGCTCGTTTTTTGCTCGTAGTATTTTGTTATCATAATATGATATATATATATATATATATATATATATATATATATATATATATATATATATATATATATATATATATTTTTTATATATATATATATATTTTTTATATATATATATTATATATATATATATATATATATATATATATATATATATATATATATATATATATATATATTTTATATATATATATATATATATATATATATATATATATATATATATATATATATACGTATACATTAAGCTAAAAGTTTTAAATTGATATTTATAAGGAGCCTAGCAGAGAGAAAGAGATTTGAAGGATCAAATATTTTCCAAAGAACAATTTATAAATCTTAATTATTCAAAAATAAAAATAAACGATTCCCTCAAGAACGTGAAAAAAATTATTGAAATCATTCTGGGTTTTAAACAAATAGGTATACAATTTAATCAATAATTCTTCATAATCGAGAATTTTTATAAATGTCAAGTACTATGAAATTCTTTCCACTTCTATTTCGTGAAAATCAATATATAGGATTCATTGATATTTTGAACCAATCGAAAAACTATGAATATATCAACATAACTGAAATTTTAATCACCTGTGCTACTGCGTATTTTGAGAACAATACATTATCTTCTCTAATTCTTCCATCCCGAAACCGCAGAATTTAAGTGTCACTGCTATACTATGATGAGTTTCAATACGTCAGCAATTTCTCTGCGAAGTTAAACTACAAGAGGAAAAGTTATGGGAAAATTCTTCTAACACTTGTTCAAATAACTAGAACGTTGAGTTTCACAACCAATCACATCAGACCGTGATGACATTTATTGAAATCATTCCAACAATGGCCGCAATGAAATAATTTTGAAATCAACTTCCATGTGCATAGAACAAGAAAATAACACTGAGTTTCGGTGATCAAATTACGTCGTATTTAAATGTTGAACAAAACCACAGACAATTTTTTCTATGTCTGTCTAATGCTTAGTTAAATTTGCATTTGAAATAATAAATTTATATTACTTAGGGAATGTATACCGGTTGAATTCTGGTCATGCAATATGTTTTGGCAGTAGAGAACCGATTCTAGTTCTTCTAGCAAGAGTGAACTGTAGGTAATCCCAAATAAAATTATCGATATACTTTTGATGACATTTAGATATACGTATGTTCGAGATCTTTGATAAGTACTCCAAATTAAATTTCAATTAATATATGAAATTCAACAAAATTGTGTAAATGGCATCTCTAAATTTCACAAAGTTCCAGTTAAAAACCTGAATAAAATATATGAAGTTTACATAAATTTTAATTCTCAGCTTAAAATTTAACGAATATTTATCTTGCACGTCGAAATTAAAACATTTTTATGCGAAACATTACCATCACAATTGCAGAACATTACCACTCTACAATTGCAGGAAATAATTAAAAATTATAAAAAACAAATTTCGACTTGTTGCTCGAAAATATTTTTACAATTTTCATGAATTTCCACTCAGACAGGAAATGTTACTGAATGTTAGGTAAGTAGATACTTATATTTAAAAATTATAACTGAAAAAATTATTTGGAGTTATAACTGGAAAATTCGGAGATACCTATTTCTGATATGAATGCGACTCGACTTTTGTAGATTTATAGGTACCTATGTCCTAAAATTTTATTGCAGTATATTATCCTCCTCATTGAAATCGGAGATGTGTTCAGGTATGGATCATAACCTTCAAACTTATTTATATTATTTTATCCTCAATTGTTGCTTTTCAAATATCATCTGACCTTCTGTAACCCATGACAACATAAATTAAATGCGGCGTTGCCGATCGGGGTGGATAATTTTCAGTTTGGTAAATTCTTGGAATCTGAAAATATTACCTATAATTTTGCTACAAAATATATCAGAGGATTAGAAACTAAATCACAACACTTATTTTCAAGGATTTACCCTGAAAGGCGATACCTGCAACCTGCATTCCACGTAATAAAATTGAAATGGATTAACATCAAATAACGGTCTCCAATTTTCACTTATATATATTATATCAGGAAATTTTACGTATGAGATACCACTACCAATTTTATTTGTCCGATATAATATTTCAATTGACACATACCTATTTGATCTTATTCGTCACTAAGGTCGCGTTTTCCTCAATCAAAAATCACGATAAATTTCCAAAAGGCACTTCCTCAGCACCAACTCGATCTATGTTCAAATTTTCAACTCCTACTTAATTTTGAGGAAATTTCTGGGTGCAAATATCCTTCAAAATCAGTTTTTTAGATTCCATACACCCTCCAACACGCCGAAGAGGGCTGAATTTCGAATATGTTGAACTTAAAGTTTGACTTAAATGGAGACGAGCATGAGAATTGAAATGATCGTGTAAAAAGCTTTTAAAAAGTAAATATTATAATAAGATTAACAATTAGCAGGTGTACAGATGCTATGCAAATATCAGATAACCAGTGCTGAAGCTGAAACATATGTGAAACTCGAGAAATTCATAACTCGAGAAATTCATATAATTTTTAAGAGGATATATAAATAGTTGCAGTTGTAGAGTTATTTATTTTCATGCAATTGGTTTAGGTACTATAAAAAATCACTGACGGATGCTGATAGTATATGCAGATAAATGCAATTATTCATTAAAAACTTACTCAACAATTAACTGATTAAAATGAAGAAATTAACACGTGTCGAATTATCAACTTCCCATTTTTTCGATATTAGTTGCGCAATTATTTCCCGATAGGATGCCTGAAAATATAATTTATCTATAATTTTATTTAAGAAGAGTGTGGACAAGGATTTTTTCATATACTTGGCAACGTCACACGTATAGGCGGCAATACTGTTTCAGTCAGTTTCAGGTTCAGGTTTCGTTTCATCTTCGTTCTTGTTTTGTTATGCTGGTAAGAGCGGCAAAACAGTTCGGATTCTCGGTTATTTGACTTGGCATAGCTGTTCGGATTTTTGATCGTAGTGACTCTAGTGAAGAACGACGCTTTCATTGTTGTTGTATTAGTTTGTGTGGTGATTCTTCGCTGAGTTTTTCTGTCAGAAAGGCTGATATTTCAATAGATTTTCATAGTTGACAAACAGTAAGTAATGTTTTGTTTACATTAAACCGGCAAAATTTCACGATATTGTCTGTAGTACCAACCATGGCTACCAGTTGACGTAGGTATTCTCCAATTCTAAGAATAGAATATGGAGATCCAACTTTCATCAACTACACACTGCGAAATTTAAAGAGATTCCATTGCCTACATTTCGGATGTTATTATAATGGTGAGGTATAATTATGAATGCAATACCAAATCGTTTTGTTACCATCCGGTAGTTGACCTTTCTTTTTGAATAATTACCTGTTCATTATAATGCTTAACACGTTCAAATGAATAGAGCATAAGTTTTGTTGATTAAATATTGAAAAATACATTGAAATCAAATGAAAATTCACTATTTCATATTTCTGATCATTTTTCACTGAGTTAGGTCTCTTCTCAGGAATATTTGAAAAAGAGGGTTCTAAAGTTCTAAGCTAGAATAAACTAATACTAATGGCAATCTATTGTGAAAGGGAGTTTTGTCTTTATGTACCTACACTATTTTTTCAGGAAGTTTTCTTCTCAGAAAAAGTATTAATTTCCTTATCTCAAAGTATTCTACGAACATTAATTTGAAATAATGTCGCAAAAATATTTGTTCACAAATTAACTACAGCTATTGTACTTACCCCGATATACTTTAATGTACTCTTATACCTAATAAAGTACATTTAATTGAATTATTACGAAAGGAGGTTTCTAGAAAAGTATGTTTGAGTAAAATTTTTATTTCCATATTTTAACATCAAAATTAGGCTTGTATTTTTTCTGCAAATGCTATTAAGTGGATTCCAGGCATTTTGCCATTTTTATTTGAAAACATCTGGTTAGAAATTTGGTCGGACTTCTAGTGAAATATTATTGGTTGATGCTAAGATGAATCTTCATTTGACAGCATTTTAACTTAAAAATAACTTATAAGAGCTTTCCATTACTGTCGAGATTTACCTATAAGAAACAAGATATTATTACGCAAATTAAGAGAAACGTAATAAACCGTTAAAATCTTCCATTAAAGAAATATGCAACAATAGGTAGGTACTATTCTTTATTTCTGAGTTTCACTCCTTCACCGCCCAAAAACTTTTCAAAAAAATATAAAATTGATAACCCTACTTTGTGATACATCAACTTATAGTTTATTGAACAATAATAATAATGAAATAAGTATTATCATAATTTATAACAAATTCAATTTGTTCATAGTTCAGTTATTTTGTAAGCAATTATGAATCCTTTGCAAATAATTCTTCAATTTCCTACATGTGAGTTTAAGTTGTTTACATAATTCTGTTTTAACTTATAGTTTCTATTTCTTGAATATGTCCGGTAGGGATTTTGTAAACAATTGTTTTTGAACAGTCTCAAGGAAAAAAAATTTAAAAAAAAACTGAATTATTTATATTAGGATTTATATATTACTGCGAGAGCAAGTGGAAACTATTTTAAAACAAAGATCTTTGGGGGAGCAAAGTTTATTCAGAATTTGAGTTTGATTGAGAACAAACTTTTTTGATTTTTTTCTATTAATTTCAATGGTTCAAAAATTTTGAGAAAGTCACGGCAAATTTTGTGACGAAACTATACTGTTAACTATTTAATAAAGTTTGTGTTCAAACTCAAATGCTAAAAAATTCATGAATTTCTAATAAAATCACAAATAATTCAAAAAGTTGTAACCTTAACCCCCAAAATGCTAATATCAGAACAAAGGGAATTCAATTTTACAAAACTTGACGTAAAAAAATACAGGGTGTTCCATTTGACTTAAACAAGTTTTCGCAGTTCGAAGTTGACGAAATGTAACGCAAAAAACGGAACACTTGGTATGATATTATTGAATTAATTTCAGTTGTAGAACGTAGTTCTTCTTGTGTTGTTTTCATGTGACAAGAAGCAAATGAGTATCTTTTACAGGAAGAAAGTTATACCGGTTCTTGTAAACCGTTGCACCTGTCAAATTTTTTATAAAATGTCAAATATCTCTGAAACGGCTAGGTTTAGGCATAGGGTATTCTTCACATTTTCAACTCAGAATTTTATGCTCTTTTCGAAAACCCTGAAATATATAGGGTGTTCCATTTGAAATAAGCAAGTTGGTATCGACTTCCGGTATAAGCGGAAGTGCCGCTGCTTTTAAATATTTTGGTTGGATTGGCCACACCTACATTAGTAATCATCTAAATTTTCAAAATGTTCTGATCCGTACTTTGTTCTATATCGATCGATTCAGTTCCTGGTGCGACACCCTGTATATATATATATATATATATATATATATATATATATATATATATATATATATATATATATATATATATATACAGGGTGATTCACGGTGGATGGCACATTAGACGTTTCTGGTGAACGGATCAACTTTGAAAATTCAACGAAGGGCATAGTCGGACTTTCTCTACCCAACTAAAATATTTTTGGTAATGCGGTGTTGCCGCTTCTATAAGAAAGTATAAGCAACTTTGATTTTTCAAATGGAACACCCTATATATAATATTATTTTTAGAATCTCCAACAATTTCTCAATAATTTTTTAGATACTTCCTCCCTATACTAAGTATCTGTTACCGTTTCCGAAATAAAAATTAATGTCATTTTTTTGTCAAAACCTATTAAAACGCTGATATCTTTGAGTTGAGATTTGATGTGATATCGAAATTTGAGTTGGAATTTGGTGATACTTGGGGGCTTCCTACACTTCAGCCTAATCTGCGTTACTTCAATACAGGGTGATAAACAAATTCAGTTATTTTGTTTGCTTGAAAAAGTGACTGAAAGTTGATTATTTCAAATGGAATGCTCTGTATATTATTGAAAATTCGGAAAGCTGCTGGAATTTGCTTTTTATCTATGTATATCATACCATCCCAACTAGCAATTTGACATCGTTAGAGAACTAATATACTTTATAATTGTTTTATTAACGCTTCGTAAAAACTTTTATGTTTTATAAAGTTTATAAAATACTTTGTATAAAACATATTAGCTCTGAATATTACTTTGCTCTAAAGGCATTTTATAAAGGTGCGTTTTTGGATTAGTTTATTGCTATAAAAGCAATAATAAAACTGTTTTGTTACGAACATATTTCCTAATAACAAAATAGTTTTTTTAATTGTTATTTATAAATGTGAATTTTTTTCTGCAGCAAATTGGTATGAAAGCGAGTGACTATAAAATTGTTGTTTTATAGTTTTCCAAAAAATAGTTAAAAAACAAATATGTTGCGCGAGGGGGTCTTTTAAAATTAAAATGTTAACACAACAATAATTATAAAACTATTATAAACTAGCCATTTTTATTTCGTTTGTTGATATTTTTGTTTGAATGTACAAATTAAATGTCGTACAGTAGCTGGAAAAAAATTAAAAGAAAAGTTGTTTTAGCTCTAACAATCATTCAGACCTTGGAGATTAGCAATCGAAATGACCATACTATTCCAACAGAGGAGTCTGATGGACTCAACATTAATTGCGTTTCTCATTAGGCAATACCACAGAACAATGTTCACCGGAAAGCTGAAATAGAAAGTTGAATTGTCGAATTAGATACTGATCCTGGCGATCAACATCATTCTGCAAGCAGTTTGTGCGAGAGAAAAAATGATAAGTTGAGAGAAGACATTCGGTCATGGGCAGTATCAAATAATATTCCCCATTTATCTCAAAAGAGGCTTTTTGCTGTACTTAATGAACGCATACCAAATTGTCTACCTCAAGATCCTCGAACCCTCTTAAAAACCAGACAAACAATTTTTTTAACGAAAGTTGGTATGGGAAACTACTGGCATAATGGTTTGGAATCAAGTTCAAGAAATGCTCTGCACAAACTAAGTGACATTCCAAAAACTATTTAAACTAACCTTAATATGGGCGGACGTCCAATTTTTAAGAGCAGCAAAAACAAGTTTTGGTCCATGATTTGTAATATTAACGGATTCCAATTATTGGGCCCATGATAATCGGCATGTACATTTTTCATGCTTTGATAAGAAATGTATGTGATTTACTTTTTATGTACAACTCTAAAGTACACCTCTGCCTAGACAAATCCTGTTTGATTTCAATAACAACTACTTACCCAGCATAATTATCCTGGATCGGATAATTTTGATTTATAAGGATTGTATAAGAAAGTGGCCATGTTGGGAGCCTTTAAATCGACAGCCATATAAATGCGAGCCTTAACCAACATTTTTAAACTATATTTTTTCGTGTCTCCTAACATTTTCATGAAAAATGAATATGCTGGACTGGTTAGTTTATAATGTAGAAGGTCCTTATAAACTGTTTACCAAACATATATCTTGTTTTTTTTTATCATTAATTAAATTATATTTTAAATTTCCTTAATTATCATAATTCGGGAAGCGCGTTAAAATTTTATTAGAACTGTACCATATACTTAACAGTAAATTTAATTTCGCAGCCACATCTGCACCATGGGTGCATTTTTTTACTCATTCTTTTTATTACTCTTTATTCCGAATCAGCCATTTGTCATTATTGTATGTTTGCTACCATATTAACAGGTCTTAGTATCTTCTTACAACAACTAAAGAGACTAATTGCATATTCACAAACAATTTTGTGTGAATAGGAATGTTAAAAAAACTTTATTATCGTGTAACTATTGGCAGTCGTAGCAAAAGTGCTAAAGTTGCGAGCTTTATAAAACATTCACAAAACGTTGTCATAACGACTCTAAAAAAGTCCTAGTAACAGAGCTATTATATAACAGTGTTATAAATGTTTTTTTAAATATTTATAAGACATTTATAAATGTTCTAAAAACTGTTTTATTATAGAAGCAAACAACATATATAGAGCAAGTCTAACAGGCGATTTGTTTTATAATCTGCGCCAATTCCATGCTCATAAGAGCTGTAAGAACATTGTGAAAATGTTAATAAAATAGTGAATGTTTTATAAAATGCGTTCGGTAAACGTTGTAAGAACCATTATAAAAATTAAATTGTTAGTTGGGCATACCTATACCTAACTAGTCAGGTTTTGGACTTTAGCATTTATTTGTGAAAATGTTCCTTGTATATGGTGTCCTCATTCGGTAGTATTTGGTAAGCATGCCATGATCACTATTTGACAGTAACGTTGTGACAATCTACTTTGTCAGAATTTGCAAATACCTTCAAAAACGATAGAACAAAACTAATCAAACGAAGAGCCTATGAATTTGTATATATAAAATGAAATTATCTACAGAATTACTAAAATCCTTCGTAATTATGCATATTATTTCGGATAATTATGATAGCATAGTTATTTCTTGTTCCCATGATTGTTTTCATGATTGTTAATATTGTTACAAGAAAATATGTTACTTACATTGGACATGAATGAGAATATTGTTTTCGTTCTGCTAAATTTTGAATAAACTTTACTTTTCAGTAATTAAAAGATCAATTGAACAAAACTAAATTTGGATTTACTACGTTGATTATCACAAAATATTTTGAAAAATATAACACTGCGATTGCAATTTCGGTCACTAGACCATCATCGGGCAGATTGAGTCAAAATATTTTGTGATAATCAACGTAGTAAATCCAAATTTAGTTTTGTTCATCATGTTAAATTATCACGTAGTAACGACGGATTCCATCAACTATTTAAAAAGATCAATTGTTTAAATAGTTTCAATTTATTTTCCTCCAAGTTATATAACCGAATATAAATCAATCAGTTAATTTGTAATTCAATAACTCTTAAACGTGTCGCATGAAACCTTTGTCTTATTTTAATTTTAAGAAATACTTATTTGCTTAATAGAAATTTTTCCATAAAAGTTGTGTCTGGTCAGGGACGATTCAGCGTTAACTTCGCGAATATCTGCAGCAGTATAAAACACTGATGAAATCGCTCTCATTATCAGATACCGTTACAACCAATTGAATTTCGAAACGAATTGACGCGTCGATAAGTGAAATGCAAAGTCTACTTTGTTAAGGAGGGCAGACCGGTTCGACCTACGCAGGTATTAAATCAAAGGAGAACAACAAACGTGGGGGAAGCGTCACCGACGGATGGCCCACTTCCCTTACATCGAAGCTTGTTTCGTAGACTACGACCTACAGATTACTGTACCGGCTTACCGGGTTTAGTTTCAGTTTTATATTGCCGGTAAGTTCCTTATGGCGGTTTTCCACTAAACGGACAGTTGAGCTTATGTTGTGTTTGTGTTTTCTAGAACCTGAAAAACAAATTGAAAAACAGTGTCATGTGTAGAGTGACCATATTTTTCTTAGGAAAAAAAAAGTACAAAAATTGTAATTGATAAAAAAGGTGAGAAATTCATGTCGTTTAAGCTCGAATAAAGGGTAAAAAGAAATATGAATGAAATAAACGTAATCATTTTATTACATTTTAATCAAGGAACAAAATACAAAAATTAATTATTATAAAATATAAGAAAATGAATTAACATAGAATTTCTTCTAATGAAAAAAAAGATTATGTACCTACGTAGTATGTGTATGTAGTTAATTTTCATTTTCACCACACCATGCCATTTTCTATCGTCGTAATACAAAGTTCGCGTCCGACTCTACTCGACTGACGCCGAACCTGACCGACGCGACGAATTTACAAATAGCTAAGAACTACGTTACGTTCCACCCGAGTCGATTTTAAATTACTGTCCTAAAAAGTAGTACATCTAGGTGTACTTGATGAACCTTTTAAGTACAATAAGACAGCATGCAGAAAGTAAGTAAGACAGTAAGGTGGAGTGGGGTAAATGGGGATCTGGGGCAAGTGGGTATTTTTTTTATAATTTGGAAAAAACACTGCATTTGGGAACTCAACTCGGAGAAAAATATTCTTCAGGTCTTAATTCAGTTACGACATATTGTTTTTGATTTCCAAAGCCATTATGAAACAAGTACATGGTCATTCTAGAAGTAGCTGAATTTTATCGAAAAATTCAAGTTACCCAATGGAAATTAAAAATATTGGCTTAACCATAATAAATCACCTGGGAACAAATTATCAAGTTTGTTCTTCTTTGTATTACTCATGCTACTTCTAGTAATTCTTTTATTTTTATCCCATTCTTTTTGTCATTTTTATTGCCATAGTTCCCACTTGCTCCGCAACTTTTGTTTGAGGGGCAAGTGGGAACTATTTCTTCGGAGGAAGTGGGTATTAGTCCCCACTTGCCCCAATACCACTCTCCTGTTGAGAGAACAAATCTTGTTCCGATGCACGAAAATCTAAATCTACATTCCGTATCATTTGAAGATTTGTTGTTTCAATCTATAAAACAAAAAAAATCGCGAATGATCACCACAAAAGATGCTTTGGAAAGAATATCTGTTAAGAACAACAAACCTTCGGAAAAATCAAAGAGGCCGAAAAAGAAAACCAAAGTGAGCATCGCAATTTATATCCGATGGTGACGAAGAAACCTTAGAAGATCTGCGAAGGAGATGAGAATGAAGAAATAGGGAGACAACAAGAAGAAAATCTCTCAAACATTCATCACAACATCAGAGTTGGAATTTGGGTTTTGGTTGAATCTTCAACTAAAAAATCCAAGAAACACTTTGTTGGACAAGTTCTAGAAGTGAAAGCAGAAGAATTGAAAATGAAATTCACGAAGAAGAAAGAAGATACTTCGAAACCAATATTTTATTGGCCAAAAATAGAAGATGAATATTTGATCACAGAAGATGCCATTTTGAGAGTACTGCCTGAGTCAGATCTTGGGAGAAGAGGAGAATTAATATTTCCTGTTCAATTCAATTCGTTCAATATGAAATAATTTTCCTTTTTCAACATGAAAAATCTGTTGTAGAAGACACTCATATTATTTTAGTTCGTTTAAGCCCTAAATTTTCACGGTTTGTCTATTAATGAAATAAATTTTCCAAACTATCATTTCTGATCAAAATAACCTCTCCCCAAAAAAGTTCATGACTTTTATAACAATAAAATTTTCGAAAACTTTTCTTTTTTCAGACGAAATAAATCAATGGGATGTTGTGTTCATAACACAGCATTTCCAGTTCAAAGCGCACTATACGTACTTAGTCATTATTTTATGGAACAAATTTGTAAATCTTTATCTTTTCATAATGCCATATCTGATTTCTATCATAATGAGTTCTTTAAAATCGGAAAGCAATTTTTTAACAAACTGAAAACATACGGTCGTATACGAGTTTCACAGGATAGTATATTAATTTCTTTCGGTATATATTATTAAAACACTTGTTTGATTGCTCTAATTGAATCTATGAAGAGGTGGTCCACCACACTCTTGCTATGATAAATGTTACTAAAGAAAAGGATAACAGTAACAAAAAATAGTCGGGTAATAAAATCCATCGAGACAACTTGTACAAATTCCAGTAAGCATCGAATATATTCAGGGGAAAACGATTTAACAATCAATTCATGTACATTATACTTATCGAAAATAGTCATATCACATAAAAATTGAACGAGGAAGTTCTTCAATAATTTTAAATTATCAAACAATCTTCCAAGGAAACTTGTTATTTTTAACTAAATAACGTGAAACCTAAATATTATTTATAATTTCATCCAGTTGAATACTGAACTCGA
>JARQZK010001486.1:45000-62500 GCA_030704885.1 Cynegetis impunctata | reverse complement strand
ATTTTTCACAACTAAATAAAACTTTATTGAAATAATGGCATTTTTTTATTTAGTTGAAGAATACTGCAAATTAGAGCGGATTGAACAATAATTGTACTACTAATAACAATTGACAAATTATTTTACATTTGACAGCAGCTTACTTTTTTTTTTAAATAAATGATAACCTCTGTGAATTTATGGGAAAATAGTCTGAGCACTATTTTATTTTTTTGTGATCAAACTAACAACTTTATGATTAAAAGTCAAGACATAAAAAAGTTGCAGATCGAGTCTGTCTTTTCGAATATATTTTTTAAAAAGGAAAATATAGGCGCATTAAAAAGTTCTGATGCAAAATATTATAGGGGTTGTTTTTTTCAGCCCCTTGTGATTACATTTAAGGGTAACAAAAACACTCAAAAACTGCCATTTTATTAGCAGCAGTTATCTGCCAAATTTCATTCTTCCAAATTTTTCCAAAGTGGATGTATTGAATAAAAACAATTTTTTTCACCTAATTTCAAAGGGCTGTAACTTGGAGGGAAAAGGGTGTTGAACAAAAAGTTATATGAAAGACCCCCCTTAATTTTTGCTAAAGAATCACCCATTGAAATCTTTCGCATCAATTTAGAAACACCCTGTATATATATATATATATATATATATATATATATATATATATATATATATATATATATATATATATATATATATATATATATTCTTGTCTTTTCTTAGCAATAACATGCCATTTTAGTCTGAAGAGTTTCGTCTCGAATTTCCCGACATTCTCAAAACGTTTAAAGCTTTGAAACTCAATCCATTAACCTTTGCGTTAACTTTATATTCAGTGCAATAATAATCACCCCCAATAAAGCAGAACCATTTCGGAAATTTTTGTTTCTGATTGTTCCATAATTTGTCGCTAATTTATTACCATAATCTATCATCTTCGGGGAAAATACGACACCTCATTGATGATATAAATTTTTGTTTGTAAATCGATAAGAATTAATACGAGAATTTTTATGGATTATGTGATTTACGACAAGAAAAAATATTCAAACATCGAAATGCAAACAAAGATGGAACGCATCAATCCAATTGGAATAATTAATATGGATATTAAGTATTTATTGTATTTGCGTAGTTGAGTGAAAACGATAAAAACCATTAATTTTGGTTTATTTCAAGGAATTTAATTGGATTAAAAATATTTATTTATTTTATTCAAGCATATTCAATATAAGAAAAATATTAATATAATGTTATTTTGATTGCAATAATTTAAAATATCAGGCTGTTCTGCAATTTTTTTATTATATAATTCACAATGAATTCAGAACGTTAACGATAAATAGGCTCTAGCACCGTATATTATTAAACTGAGTTTAATGATAAGTCAAATCATTAAACTCAGTTTAATAATATACGGTGCTAGAGCCTAATATAGAATAATTATGTATCTACATCGGTATTTATTAATTTGCATGATAGATCAAAAACACTCGCATAAAATGTAAATGTCATAGCTTCATAGTAGTTACAAAAATTACACCTATTAGAAATAATAATATATAGATACCTATGATGATAATGATGATTCCTCTAATAAAATAATGATTAATTCAATTCATTCTTGTTACAGTATTCGCCTTTTAATATTATTTTTTTCATTTAGATTAGATGTTAATACTAACGTTTTTTTTACTTAGTAGTTTTCATCAAATGATTGTAAATATTGAAATGTCTTTGTATCATATTTTGATAAGGTATCTTATTCATAAAAATACATAAAACCACAATTTGAATCTCCATTATTAATATTTTAACTTACCAATCGAAGTAATTATAATAAAAAAGATTCTGATAAAATTTAATTGAGGAGAAACATGATTTTTTATTTTAAACTTACTTAATAATCTGGAGGATGTGAACTGTTACAACATTACAGTTTCATAGCCAATTATAAAATCTTAAGCAATGTTAAATTATTCAATGTCACTGATGATTTTCGCATAATATTTATACTGGTTCAGTGAAGTTGATAAAGAAAATAATAAACTAAAATTTCATTGGAAAGAGGGATCGAGTGTTTATACTGCAAGGATAGATTGCAGTTAGACGACACAAACAGATGACTTTTTACGATGTAAATGAGAGATAATGAGTACAAAGTACTCGCATAGAAAATATTTTGATCATGACTCATCTCATTTCAAAGAATTATTGTTGCGATTGCTAATGAAATTATTATTGTTAGAATATAGCATTTTTTGCGGGCTACGCACGGACGTCGATGTCCCAATACATCGACGTGCATCCAAAAACGTGTAACCTGATTGCGTACACACGTACGTACAATACCATAGTTTTGTCAAACTGTTAAAATGTTTGGCCAGATGTCTGAGCAGGAGGAATATTTAGCTCTGGTGGCAGTGGCGTGTACAAAGGAAAATGAATGAAAATCGTCTCCGAATGTGGTCTAAAGGTTGGTTTCTGAAACGATAAAATTTTTCACACATTCACCTCTTAGAAAAATGGAGGTTAGAACTAGAGGACTTTCGTAATTGCGTAAGGATGGACGAAGAAACCTATTCGTAACTCTTGGACATGGTTATTTCATTGATAAAACGTCAAGACAAAATGATGTTGGCAATTACTGCAGAAATTACTGCAAGAAATTACCAAGATTTAAAATTCACTTCTTTAATATCTCCAAAAGCCTCACCGTACCACTTCTCTTCGAGATAAAAACTTCCACCACGAAGACTATTGATTTTAGCGACAACTGTACTTTTTGTAGCATTCGGTTGAATGATTTGCAGCTTCTCTATCAATATTTTGTATGATTAATTTTTTTTATTTCGCTCTAAATAGTGCTTTGATTTTGTCTGCCGCAAGCAGGGTAGGTCCCTGTACAACTCCACAAATTTCCGAAGAAATTCCCGGGACATTGTTCTGCAGTCAGACATAATAATGAAACTATCTACAAACACTTTTAGTAAATATCATACAAATTCTTGAAACATTTAACTTATTATTTTAAATACCTACTGCAGTACCAAATTATTTCATAAACTTAACCGCCGCTACTGCTTTAAAAACGCACACTCCACGGTAATTTGCATCCACACGTAGAGACTTGAATGCATTCGTTGGAATGCGCATCCAAAAATTCAAGCGATTCCTGAAAACATCATCCGGGTTGTGCATTCAAAAACGTGCATTTTTTGCATTCAAATTAACGTTATTGGTTGCACTTTCTTGGATCCACGCTGATGTATTAAGACATCGATGCCCTTGTGTAGGGGCCTTATAACATATACTACTGGAGTACCCACTGAAAATTCAGGAAATATTTGAAACAACAGTGTTTGTTCTGGACTTGCCTTATTACAATTTTTTTCGTATTCATCCGCCTCGAAGAAAATAAAAGCGATTGAGCAGCAGAGCTCTTTCACTAAGATCGCATTTTTCCTTCATTGTTGTGCAAATTTTTTTACCCTTTGTTGAAGGGACTGAAGAAATTCATAAAGGTTGTAACCAACCTCCCTTTTAAAAGATATTTATGCCCAAGCTAGCAGGGAGATTAGTTAAACATATATTGGTTCTAGGTTGTTCTCAGTAATAATAACAAGAATAAAATGTAGGTATTTACTATCCTCTTTTTACATGTGAGAGTGAGAGTGAGACTTATCTTGTTGTTTTTATATATAATTTTCCATCAACGTTTAAGAGTCTCCTTTAGGTGGATTGTACTCTTGACTTCTGCCCTTTGTACCTCGTTTCTTGGTAGCTCCAGATAAGGTGAATATTGGCTCCAGGTGAGGTGAATTTCAAACTTCAGACAACGTGGATTTCAAACTTCAGACAACGTGGCTATTAGCTCTAACCAAGGTGGCTAAAATAATTCGGGACAAATCAACACACAATCTCAAACTTAATATGTTCCAAGAATATCTGTAGGGTATCGATGGCCAATTCAAACTAACATTTAGATTTATCTCAAGCAAAGATGCCAAGAAAGACAGTATATGTTCCAACATTAAACTGAACATAAGATATGACCACGTGAAATTTGCCATCGTTAGCCTACAAAAATCTTGTGTCAAATTGAGAGAATGAAATAAGCAAATAAAGTAAAAATATTTTAAATTAAGAAATGCAAGATGATTATTTCAATATTGAAAGATAATTAATTTAATATAGATAAATGAAAAAAATGAAATGGCGGAAAAATAAAATAAGGAGTTATTATAAGGTTAATCGGGGAATTTACACGTTACAAGGTTGAAAACCTGCAAAAGCACATTAAATGAATACAAAAAATATATAGTGAAACAAAATATGAGCCGTCGCGGGACACCTGGCAGATGTGAAACATCGAAATAATTTTGTATAAGTTATATGCATAAAAGAACAGATTACAAATTTGTTCCATAAAATAATGACTACTTATAGTAGGTTTATAAATTCCATTCTATAGCGTGGCGATGCGTCGCCACGGCCTGTATCGCCGGTTTACCCTCGGGTTTACCCCTCGCCTACCAAGTTAGTTAGTCGAGTACTTAGCGTACGCTGGCTAGTACTTACTTGGGATGTCTCGGGTTCAAACCCCGGGGCCGACTGGTCTGCCATGAGTTTTTTTCAGAGGTTTCCTCATGGTAATGTAAGTCACTGCTTGCAAACTTATAAGGCGAATGCTGGAATGAAACACCTGTGTTTCCTTTCCTTTTTCCCCTCGCCTATAGATGTTTCACATCAAAAAACATTCCAAATCCCCAGATAGCATCTACCTTACATCAACCAAACTCACGTACAAATTCATGACCTTCTAACTTAATTTGGAGTGACTATTGAAATGCGCAAAGTTCGAAAATGTGTTTGAATCTCTAGATGGATTCTGAGAGATTCTGATCATGCTATCATGTACGTTGATTTCACTGTTTGAATCTCCCTTTCTTTATAAAAAGAGATTTTGTCTTGGATAGCTTTATTTAGTTGGTACACATTAAATTATAATGGATAATTTACTGGTAATAAAATCCGTACAACTAAATTGCTGAACTGCATGTATATAGGTATATTTGCTGTACGTCACGACCTGCTGGGACGTTACTGTTAGTCTTTAATATAGGTATTCACCCTCACTCATCCCTTTTGCTGTCGCATTTTCTGAAATAGGGCCATGTGGTTCATGACATTAACTGTCGATTGACATAGGTACGAGCGTAGGTCCCTTGAGTGGAGGGTTGCCATCCGTCCTGGTTTCCCCGGATTTGTCCTAGTTTAGGGGGCGTCCGGGGGTCGTCCGGACGGGGCTTTCAAAATATGTCCGGGTAAAACCCGGACAAATTTTGTGTCCGTGTGTGTGAAGCTTGAGTGTCAGTGACCGAGATAAGCTATTAAATGCAAACCAGTTGTTGCCGAATTTTTTCGAAACATCTATATTCTAAACTGCTCAAAATTGCATAGTAATATTTTTGTATACCAGAGTTTTTTCGCTAGGGTGGCAGCTATGGAGGAAGAAGAGAAACTTGCTAAGTACACATACGCTTTCTTCTCTGATCAAAATAAAGTCTAATTTGGAAGACTTGAGTTGCTCGGACTTTTTCAAATTCATGATGAAAAATAAAGACATTTTGGGAAAAATTGGCAAGTCTGAAAAATTCCAAGTTAAATTGAATCAGTAAAAAGAACTTGATATGGTTAAAATTAAAATTTCTTTCTTACTTTTGATTTATAGTTAATAAATAATTTAGACTTTTGGGTACCTAACCTATCTAACCGAAGTAGATGACCTATCCTATAATTTGCTATTACAATGTAAAATCTAATCTATTTAATTTTTGATCTACCAAAAATTATCGTCATGAGTTGCGGTGAATTGTTGTTTCCCAATATCTTTGGTGGGATGGCGCTCTGGATTGTTATCCAGCCAGTGTTACCGACCACGATTTGTATTGGGGAACAATTAGAGATTTGTTAATTCACTCCGAGTCAAATAAGTTGCACTAATGAGATCTAATAAGATCGAAACAGCTGTATGCAGATTTTGAGTCGGGGTGACTTGACAATTTCTATAATTCACCGTTCGATTGTGAATGCAGATTTTGCGTTACTGAATACGTATAACCAGCTTCCTTGGAAAGTTGTTTGATAATTTTTCAAATTATTAAAGAATTTTCCTTGTTCACTTCATTTAAAATAACACCCTGTATAATTATTTTTGTAATTGATTTATTTTCTAATCATTTGAATAAAAGTGCATGACAGTTCATTAAAATCATTACAGGAAGACTTAATCATTGTTTGAATTTAGTATTTCGTTTGTACGTCCTTCAATGTCTAAAAATATTATCGCAAATTCCTACCGATATATTCAAATTCCTTTAAATTATGAATGATCATCTCTGCAATTCGCCGTCCAATGTTCTCAAATCAATTCATTCTCCATTATTTCATGCTTATTTGTAGAAGACACGACCTCAAAATTTCAATATTTGGTCTAGCTCCGAATCAACACTCGACATCAGTAACCCCGGCGACCGTTTCCAAGCGCAACAGATTCGCTCCAGCGAAATGTCGCAATCGGAAATGCGTTTTCCGGCGGCGCCTATCGGGCAGTCGCCCAATCGATTTTCCGCCTCGATCCCGAGGACTCGCGTGCGTGGAATTGACGGGGCGCGGCCAAAAATCGAGAAATAGCTCGTAGTAAACAAAGACGAGGTCGTTATTCTGTCACGATCTTTGGATATAAATCGCCCAACCTTTTTACGAAATTTAGGGGTTGACAAGGACGGCCGATGTTACCAGTGTGGACGTCTGGTATTTAGTATTGAACCAGTAACTCCTATAAGGGAACTTACCCAAAATACGTGACCTATTTTTTACAAATTTAATGACGAAAACCAAAATATGAAATCGTCTTTTATTTTGGAGTTATAAACAAAAGTTTGACTTTCAGACAAGTGTGCATATCATGTTTTTTTGTGAAATTACGAGACATTCTTAATGCACTTTTTTTCACAAACAACCATGATATGCATATATCATGGTTTTTTGTGAAATTACGAGACATTCTTAATGCACTTTTTTTCACAAACAACCATGATATGCATACTTGTTTTAAGGTGGAAAAATGAAATTTTTGTTTATAACTCGAAAACTAAAGAAGACAGCGAATTTTGGGTTTCGCCAGTGAATTTGTCTCGACAAAAGAAATTGAGTATGCGCCCTCCATTTTTTCTTACCTTCTTTAGCTGAGATACTCCATACAAACATCGAAAATTGGGGCTACCATGTACATACCTATAATTTACAGGTGAAAAAAATATTATCAAGAAGAAAAAACATATGTACCAGGAACTTAATTCATTAAAACAAAAGTATTTTTTCTTTTATTCACATTTATCTTTTATCTCAATCATGTTCAACGAACACGTTTCCAGAGGACATTGACTACGTGACAAAAGCCTAACCCCTACCCCCGCCCCTGTGACCAATCGTAGTATTTTGAAGACCCCCCTCCCCCTGAAGGGGTCACGTAGTTTGGGTATGGTCCCTAATATAGATATATTGTTGGAGTTTTTGATTGAACTCGTATTGTATAGTCTAGTCAACACGTGCTTTTTTGTTCAGCTTTCTTCAGCAGTCTCGGAAAAATATGACCAAAGTGTCATTCGATTCGGAATAGTAGGTATGTGGTTAAATTTTTAAAAAATGTTTGCTCCTTTGCGAATAGCTCAAAAACTGATAGACATTTTTGAAATCTAAAAAAAGATTCGAAAAGGAGAGGAAATTTCCTGAAAGAAAGTCCCAAACACTCTAAACAGTAGGACCAAATATTTATAATTTTCCCAGAAGTGTGGAAATACGGCTGAAAACGGATACTTTGGGTTGCGCAAGTCACGCCTATTTCAGATACTTTAACAATAAAAATTATTTCAACATATTGAATATGAAAATTAAGAAATTAAAAAATTCAGACACTTTTTTGTTGCGATCTTTCAATTTGTTATGCAATAGTTAATTAATAATTTTTTGCTGCTTAAACATGAACATTGAAAATGTGATAATTTTCAAACTATAAATCTGAGAAGTTTTTCCTTTCATGAAGCTATTCTTGAATAACTTCAGAATAAGTACTTAGATCCCCGTTGAAAAATTGAATTTTTATTTTTCAGTTTTTTAATAACAATTTACGTAGTTATAGTAACCACCTTCGGGTGTCAGGACGTAAGAGTTTCGTTGCCGAAATGTTTTCTTCTATTCTGAAAGATGTGGTTCAATTGTTTCCGACTGGTGGCGCTGTGTCATATTTATATGTCATGGAGTTACTAGAAGAAATATGTATGACCGTTTGAAGTGTTGGTTTGGTTATCACTCTCGGTGGATGGATGATACTGATGAGCCCCGATAAGGGCGAAACAGTCTGTCTATCAATTTCCATCGATTGTGATAAACAAATTAACATTTCGAACAATTACCGTCTGGGGTAGATGTTGATATTTCGATGCTTCGTGAACTCTTATAACCAGCTCCGCTAGGAGGTTTGTTTGATTAGTTTCAAATAAATGTCCTAGTTCACTTCATTTTATTGCCACGAACGTGTCGTTAACACGAAGAATTCTGTTTTCCATATATATATATATATATATATATATATATATATATATAAACAGAATTCTTCGTGTTAACGATACACGTTCGTGGCAATAAAATGAAGTGAACTAGGACATTTATTTGAAACTAATCAAACAAACCTCCTAGCGGAGCTGGTTATACGAGTTCACGAAACATCGAAATGCCTCCATATACCTTAAGATGGTGTATGTTAGAAACATTAAGTTGTTTATCACAATCAATGGAAATGATACACAGTCTGTTTCGCCATACACCATCTTAAGGTATATGGAGGCATTTCGATGTTTCGTGAACTCGTATAACCAGCTCCGCTAAGAGGTTTGTTTGATTAGTTTCAAATAAATGTCCTAGTTCACTTCATTTTATTGCCACGAACGTGTATCGTTAACACGAAGAATTCTGTTTTCTATTCAATTGCTACCTGTAAAAGGGATAAAAAATTTGGAGCGCTTGTTACTTGCGGCGTGTGAATGTTGAATTACATCGAAATTGATGTATCAACTTTACTCTTGCTTAGCGATTATAGTAACCACCTTCGGGTGTCAGGACGTACGAGTTCTCGTTGCCGAAATGTTTTCCACTATCTGTGGGATGTGGTTCATTTGTTTCCGACTGGTGGCGCTGTGTCATATTTATATGCCATATAGTCACTGGAAGGAAAATATAACGCCGTTAGAAATATTTGGTTGGTTCTCGTATAACCAGCTCCGCTAGGAGGTTTGTTTGATTAGTTTCAAATAAATGTCCTAGTTCACTTCATATATATATATATATATATATATATATATATATATATATATATATATATATATATATATATATATATATATATATATGCTTTGTTGAGAACTGTCTTATGAACTATTAGTTCTTTAAGTATCATTGAGTATTTTTTCCATATGGAATTTGGAGAATATGACTCTGAAAAATTTTGAAAAATGAGACATTCTACACGTAGTGATATTTAGTCGGACATTAACCGTGCAACCGGGGTCCAGAGGCCCCCGGGAAACACACCATCCATCTCAAGCGTTAGGTATCATCTTTATAATACCCTTGATAACTTTATAACTATTTGTAACGAACTAATTTTGCAAATCAGTAGTTTTACTACAAAAACTGACATCATCAAATTGCAAGACCGAAGGTCGAACGATTTGTTCAAATATCAGTTTTTCGAGTAAAATTACTGATTGAAAAATTTTTAGTCATAAAGAAATTTATCCTCAAAAGAAAAGCTCCATTGTTTTTTGGTAAGACAAATTAGCGACCAAATATATGAACAAACAACAAAAATAATTATATTTATTCATACATTAAATAATTTGAATGGCCGGTTGTGATTAAATACACAATTGCTATAAATTGTTTGGTTTGGTGTACTGATTTCTTTTAACCATACTATATGTTGTTTTGTTATGAGGAGCAGGTGTGTTTATCGGTAGGTAATAAAATAGGATGCACCTTTTTTAAAGCTGACTACAAAAAACAACAAAACTGTCATCATTGAATGACATATTTAATATATAGGAGTTAATTTATCACAGAAAAATTTCGTTACACTGAATAAGTATTTCTCATTTTCAGTTGTACGAATTCCGAAAGCTCACTTCAGATCCTCAAAATTTCGAAATACCGGAAAAGCCGGAAAATCGAAGGGTCACTGACAAGAAATGGCTGATCGCTTTCATCGTCGTCCTCATTGTACTGGTAAGTAACAAACCTAGTTTTCTTACAATATTTATGTTTGAAGAACCAACAAATTATTGAAATATCTTTGAAAAATCATCGATATGATTTCCTCAGATTTTAGAATAACTCAACCTTTCAGAATGTACAGAGTGGTCCAAATTGGACACTTTTGATAGGAAACACCAATTTCTAGAGGAGTTAGAGAAAAACTAGCCTACATGCTACGAGGTCGATTTTCGTGAGAAAATGAAAGCCGAAAACCGCACATCGATATCTTGACTTGTTCGAAAGATACAAGGTGTTTTTAAATTTTGTGCATTTCTGACCCAACCCCGTAACTTGTTTATTTTTGCATATTTCTTGTTTCTGTGAAAACATTCTTCACGCACTTTTTTGAAAGGAATCCAATGGTGTTCCTAGTTTTTTATTAAAAAATATGGTTTTGAAGCTATAACATAAACTTGTATTTTTTCTTATGGACCACCCTATATTTTTTTACATATTCGTGTTTGAAATGAAATTCTCTTTTCAAATATATATAATAGTTGCTACTTCTCTTTGGAAACATTCATTTTGTGGCTGTTTTTCGAATTATTTTAGATGAATTTTCAAAATCTGGGTAGCCATGCCTAAATACGAAACAAAATATTTCTACTTAACAGCTGTTAAAAAGAATAATTGTGCCTATTTATGCGTAATAACGCATAAATTTAATCAAAAAATAGAATAACAAGAACAACAATATTTTTAAACTATTTACAACATGTGTTCGAATTGAGCACCATTTAAATCAAAACATAATTGACTTCGCTTCCTAACATTATTGACAGCATTAATCAATTCTATCGCAGGTACTGAACGAAAGGCATGTCGCACTGCTGCTTCCAACGCTTCTCGGGAATCAGGATGGCGTTTATATGTGAGGTCCTTTATTCTTCCCCAGAGGTAAAAATCTGGAGGCGTAAGATCGGGGGATCTAGCCGCCCAATGAACAGGACCCCGGTTGCCAAGCCAATTATTGTCCGTAAATATTTCATTTAAAAACGCCGTTATGATGTGTGCATTATGACACGGTGCCCCGTCTTGTTGGAAGTATATGTCTCCAATTTGTTGTAATGGCAAATCATCCATTATTGGTTCAACAAATTCCCGCAATATTTCCAAATATCGCGCTGCCGTAAGGTTACCCTCATAGATATAGGGACCGATAAACCTTCCTCTAAAAATACCGACCCAAACATTTAAATCGGCCTTGATTTTGTGTCTCCACTATAATATGTGGATTTTCCAAAGTCCAATTGTAGGAGTTGTATCTATTAAAAATACCAGAGCTGCTAACGCATGCTTCATCAATACATATGATGTTCTGTCCAAAGTTTGAGTTTTCAGCAAATTTTCCTAAATACCATTGGCAAAATTCGAGCCGGAATTGTAGATCATTTGGTAGTAACTTGTGAACTTTTCTTACTCTATACGGTTTGAATTTATTTTTTTTTAGAATTCGCATTGTTGTAGTCTTTGGAATACATGCATTCAACTGCATTTTGCGAAGTGAAATATTGGGTTGGTTTTGTATTTCCCCCAAAACCGTTATTTCTTCTAACTCCTTATCTCTATTCCTGGCTTCGTAAACTTTTGTCCTTGGTTTTGAAAAAGAACCGTAATTAACTAGGTTTTGCTGCAATCTAGTGAACATATCCCGAAACGGTTGTCTCCTTTCAGGATATCGGTATACCTAAGTAAAGATTGCTGGCAGCCTGAGCATCTTCATGTGATTCCCAATAGCATACCATATTTTTCGTAATTTTCATACATTTTGAATTAACAGGCAGATAAGTATTCTAGTAAGTTCAAAACTCAGTTCAAAGAAGCACACTAAACTTGTGAATTAAACTGCATTTCATAATAATTGTTTGACAGTACGCATAGACTCTAGTTGCAAAGGTAATTTGTTTCATATTAGGGCATGGCAACCCAGATTTTGATAATTCGAAAACAGCAACAAAATGAATGTTTTCAAAGACAAGTAGCAACTATTATATATATTTGAAAAGAGAATTTTATTTCAAACGCGAATATGTAAAAAAATATAGGGTGGTCCATAACAAAAAATACAAGTTTATATTATAGCTTCAAAACCACATTTTTTAATAAAAAACTAGGAACACCATTGGATTCCTTTCAAAAAAGTGCCTGAAGAATGTTTTCACATAAACAAGAAATATTCAAAAATAAACAAGTTACGGGGTTGGATCAGAAATGCAAAAAATTGAAAAACACCTTGTATCTTTCGAATAAGTCAAGATATCAATGTGCGGTTTTCGGCTTTCATTTTCTCACGAAAATCGACCTCGTAGCATGTAGGCTAGTTTTTCTCTAACTCCTTTAGAAATAGGTGATTCCTATCAAAAGTGTCCAATTTGGACCACTCTGTACAGTACGCATCCAATAAAATGTAGGTATACAATAATAATGTATTTTTAGTTTTATGTTTCACTGGTATATTATGTGTTGATTTTACCTTAGATACGGTTGCTATAAATACAGTCCTTATGCCCTAGGGCGTTATGAGCGGGCATTATGGATCATAACGCCCGCTCATTGTACGAGGACAACTGAAGCAACTTGCATTGATTAAATACTTCATAGTCCTTGTCGTATACGACTCTGGATTTCTCCGGCAATGAATTATTCGCAGCTTTGGCTGCATTTTCTATGATATTCTTGGGTAAATTCATTTCCATTATTTCTATAAGATTACACAAAGAAAGCAGCAATGACATTCACTAAATTTGATGACAAAAATATTCACAAACGTCGAAATATCAACAAATAACATGCCTACTATGAGAAGGAAAATGGAAAGTATGGGAGCAATGAACCGATTTTAAAATCGATTTTTCATTATAACGAAATAATTTTTTTCTACAAGCGTGCGCTTTCAACCCTTTTCCCGCACGCATTTCAATTCGTAAAGAGTCACATTGCCAAACAGTGCGGGAAAAACCCCTGCTATTCCATTTCCGCACGCATTTGCGTGCGGTAATGGAATAGCGGGGATTTTTCCCGCACGCTTTTATTAGAGAATAAACTGAATAATGATATGTCTCTATGCACCGAACGCCACCGACGACGTTACTATGGAAACGACATTTGAATCAACATAATATGTCATTAGTATGAAATTATTTGAATATATCAAATCGAATTTAATCGGTGTGTTAAAATCTTCGTTAAAATGGATACATCTGATGATGACCTGTCCTCAGAAATATTAGTAGCATCTTATGAAGCCAGTTTGAATTCGCTGCCATCAAAGTCAAAGAAGAAATATGAGAAGCAATATTCTGATTTCATTGATTGGTGTAATTCCAAAAAGGTGAAACCGAGAAAGGAGGAAGTGTTTTCGGCTTATTTTATGGAAATGTCTAAAATGTAGAAACCGAACACGTTATGGTCCCGATATTCTATGATAAAGAGTGTTTGTAAAGTTAAACAAGATTTGGATATTGGAAAATTCCATAAACTAACTGCCTTCATTAAAAGACAGAATATTGGATTTCGTCCAAAAAAGGCCAAAATTTTTAACGAAGAAGACATAATAAAATTTATGAGTGGGGAATCTGATGAAATTTACTTAATGATGAAGTTGGTAACAATTTTTGGATTAGCTGGTGCCTGCAGACGAGAGGAACTTACAAAACTCACCATCGACGATATAGATGATAAAGGAAACTTGATCATCGTCAATATTAAGGACTCCAAAAATCATTCATCAAGATGCTTTGTTATATCCCAAGACACCAACAATGGATATTTTCTGAATATGTACAGAAAATATATAAATTTACGTCCGAAGGAAACGCCCCATCGCCGATTTTTCATAAAGTACAATCAGGGAAAATGTATGATTCAACCTGTCGGAATCAATACAATAGGACAAATACCTTCCGAAATTGCAGCTCACTTACGCCTACAAAATCCGGAATTATACACAGGTCACAGTTTTAGGCGCTCCTCGGCTACTTTCCTAGCCAATTGTGGAGAAGGTATCATAAATATTAAACGTTTAGGAGGATGAAAGTCAACTACTGTTGCTGAGGGATACTTGGAAGAATCTATAAATCACAAAAAAGAATTTTCCACTAAAATTCTTAGTTTGAATGCTCCGTCCTCTTCAAACTGTAATACAGAATCATCATCTTCCAAGGAGCAGCTGACTTCGACCAATATGATGACTTCTGCTATAAAATTGGATAACGCGACCAACTGCACGTTTACAATTAATATAACTAATAACTGAATATTTCTAATGAATATAAGTATTTATATTATATAATTTTGATTAAGAGCACTAAAAAAAAGAAGAAAGAAACAAAATGTACTTAGATTCCTTATTACAATTCATTTTTAGGTGCTGTTAGTTAGTCTCGTTTTTTTTTCAATTAATAAAGGATTTATGAATATTTCAGTTTAGATTTATTTCATACGCTTGTAGTCTCTATGCACCGAACGTCAACGATGAGAGTACGATGGTAACGACAGACATGTAGAATTACGTTTGTCATTTAAATCAAATTTGATCTGTGTGTTGAAATCTAATCGATCTCGTATAAGCGCTTGTAGAAAAAATATTGTTCCTAACTCGTGCGGAAAGAGTCTTTCCCGCACTCAACTGCTTACCCGAACTCCGCTTCGCGTCGTTCGGATAACGGCAGTTTCGTGCAGGAAAATATCTCTTTCCGCACTTGTTAGGAAAATAACTATTTCGTGAAAAATAAAATCTTTTATGCACCACGTGCGTGCATATAACGCACTTGGTACATAAATAACTATTTCGACTGTAAACCTACACTACGACCTTGAATTTAAACCTTTCAAATTACTTAGAAGACGGAAATTTACTGACATTTGTCAACACCGATCTCAGCAATGACAAATAAAGAATCCGGTGCCTTTTTATTGCCTATTTGAATTTTGGGCAGGAGTAGATGAAGATTTTTCTGCACTAGGAACAAGTTTATCGCGCTTTCCATTAGCATTTTCAACGTTCTACCTTTGTGAAACTAGATTTTTAAGGTGACTTCTTTGAAGACCTGCAAGACAGTAAGATTTAGTAAGTTTTGACTAAGAAGAAGGTTTCGATGTAGTTAATTGTTTTAATTTAATTAAATATTATGTCGAAATGAATTTTGTTTTGTATGTGTGAGTGTATTTTCCATTTGGTCAGTTTGTTAATTTTTTCAAATAACATTTTCTCTTGGATATGCAGGTTGAGAATCGCTGGCATATTGAATATTTATATAGAAAGGAAATACCTACTGCACTTCCACAAATTCTGCAAGACATATTCTAAATATATTACAGAAGAAGTGAACGTTCATTTTTCTCAACTTGACAACAAATTTTGAATTATTAACAAAACTGACAAATTTCGTAGACATTTTAAAGAATTGTGAATAGTTCTAGTCAGAACAGATTACCCTGAATTAATGAACAATTAAAAGTTCATTTATTTCAAATTTGAACAGTATTTATTTTCCCATGTCTTAATGTAATCCTCATGTTGTTTCTATCAATCAATATTTTTATACAAATTACACAGAGTAATTGGTAAAAATATTAAGTTTATGTATTTCTGATTCAATACAGATCGAAGATAACTTTTCATATCTACTACATTGAAGATAAAAGTTTCAATTATATATAAAAATATTTTTCTCCAACCATCGAAAAACGTTGACATTTTTGTACTATTTTCAGGTGCAAAAACCATCAATTCCCTTACCGTACAAAAATTTGCTCGTTGCTTAGCAACACTTTTAATACTAGGATTAAAAACGCTACTTTTAATCCTAGGACCAAAAGTAATTGCATTTGAGCTCCCTAATTGAAATTTGAAAAAAAAACATTGTCTCTTACAAACTTAGTAAAACAAACTAATTGGGCAACTATATATAGGTATTTATTTGTTATTTATATTGATATTGAATGTACAATTGGAACAATTATTGCCAAAATTCAAAGCACCACTGAAATTATCACTAACAATTTTCGAACAATTCAAAATATTTTCATTAATGTTAGAACAACTCAAAATATTCTCCGTAACTGTTGATGAAATATTCGAGGAAATATCTGAACAGGTACTTGTACCTTCTTTGTCAGGTTGCAATATTTTTCTGGCAGTATTCTCTTTGTTGATTCGTGATTCTTCAATATATCCTTCTGCTACCGTACTCGATTTCCAACCTCCATATCCACTTAAGACAAGTGAGGTCACCGCCATCATCAATAAGAAGTGTGATTGAAAAAATTAATGAGGAAATTAAATACATACTCACTAAATTATTAATACATTTTCTAACTTGGTGTAAAAATTCATAGGGTTTCACATGAAATTGAATATAAAATGAAATATGTTTTGAAAAACTTGAATTTTATTTCATTTTATGTCGTTTTTAAATAAGCGAAACTTTTTATCGAGAATACCAAACATTTTTCTCAAAATGAAAATAAAAAAGTTTTTCCTTTTGGGCACATCATCCGTGGACACGCTGTATATCAGTGGCGGCTCGTGAGGTGTTGGTTTAAGGAAGCTACAAGAGGTGTTAAAAAATGCACCATAGCTGCTACCGTACTCGATTTCCAACCTCCATATCTTTTAAGACAAGTGAGGTCACCGCCATCATCAATAAGAAGTGTAGCAGATGTTCTTCTTAGCGAATGTCGTCCAGTATAATTCTTCCAATTTTCTAACTTCAAAAATTTTGCAATTTTGGCGAGATTTGGGTGGTAAAAGATTTAGATATACTGCTTCGGCACTTTCCAATATATCCGCAGGTATATTTTCATCATGTTCGGGATTCATTTTGAAAGCAGCGTAAAAACTATTACAAAAATTATATGATTAGTACGTCTACTGACGTCTACTTGACAATCAATATTTACCAACAATACCAGATATCCATGACTACCGACTTGCTATCGCTGTTATAATTAATAGGTGTTCAAATTTATTACCAAATTATTAACGATTTTTGAATAAAACTAAATTTATTTTAATTTTGACTTGGTTGGAGAAAAAATAGTATATATCATACGGACTAAAAGTGCCTATTTTTACTCGCAATTTTGCATTCGCTCGGCTGCGCTGCGCTCCGCCTCGCAACTGCAA
>JARQZK010001486.1:0-40000 GCA_030704885.1 Cynegetis impunctata | reverse complement strand
TTCCAAGGCACACTAACATAGTGATTCAAAACCTTTGGATATACTCACGAGAGCGCGCTCTGAATATTCTAGTCGCTTAATACGCAAAATATAACAATCAAATCATGAAAAACATACTAGTCGACCATGGTCAATTTCATACATTACATAAAGTGAACAAGGAAAATTCTTCAATAATTTAAAAAAATTATCAAACAACTTTCCAAGGAAGCTGGTTATACGTATTCAGCAACGCAAAATCTGCATTCACAATCGAACGGTGAATTATAGAAATTGTCAAGTCAAAATTTTCATGATTTGATTGCTGTATTTTGCGTATTAAGCGACTAGAATATTCGGAGCGCGCTCTCGTGAGTATATCCAAAGGTTTTAAATCACTATGTTAGTGTGCCTTGGAATCATATACACCACTGTTGTAGAGTAGATATCTTCATATCAGGAGGTACGTGTTTGAGCGACGAATTTCTGCATTTTCGGTCTAGCGGTGAATTGTTGTTTCCCAATATCTTTGGTGGGATGGCGCTCTGAATTGTTATTTATCCATTGTTACTGACCACGATTTGTATTGGGGAACAATTAGAGATTTGTTAATTCACTCCGAGTCAAATAAGCTGCACTGATGAGATCTAATAAGATCGAAACAGCTGTATGCAGATTTTGAGTCGGGGTGACTTGACAATTTCTATAATTTACCGTTCGATTGTGAATGCAGATTTTGCGTTGCTGAATACGTATAACCAGCTTCCTTGGAAAGTTGTTTGATAATTTTTTTAAATTATTGAAGAATTTTCCTTGTTCACTTTATGTAATGTATGAAATTGACCATGGTCGACTAGTATGTTTTTCATGATTTGATTGTTATATATATATATATATATATATTATTCTTATCGAATATTATTAGTTTCTTAAAGTTAGTCTACTCCTCAATACAGAATTGTTACCTGTAAATAATTAATAATATGATATATCATATTCAAAATGATGTAAGCGTCTGGTTATGCGAATTATATAAACCAGACGCTTGGTTATATAAACGCAGGCAGCATATATTTAATCTCAACAGTCTGTCCTGACGTGAAATATTTCATGGAGTTATTTATGATAACTGAATGAAACTCTGCTCTCTTAAAATGATCATAAAAAATAACTATTTGCTTACTCTGATTGTGTACTCAAACTTTATTTAATCCAAAAAAATACGGTTAACGTATAGATAATATCTGAATAAAATTCTGAATACAATGTTTATAATCTCAATTTGTTTATGAAATATTTCAGAATCGTTCACTATAAATACTTACCATAACCTAAATATAATTCCAACTAGCATGAAATCCGACGTAAAATAAGAAACAGGGATGTAGAAAGCCTTTCCAAATGTACTGCACTGATGAGATCTAATAAGATCGAAACAGTTGACTTTCTGCAAAATATTTTGATGTCAAACTTGAGTAGATCTTCAACGTATGCATTTATTTCAACAGTATTTTCTCTCAAAGTTCAATTTTAACTCAACGTCGGACTTATTATTGCCTCACCCTGTATATAGGTACTTCAAGTGACATGCATTAATTAGTCTTAAAATATAAAGTGGTTTAAAGTATAAACTTTAAAATTAAAACACTTGGCTTATGTTTCACAATATAAAAAATCTTTAGATACTGTACTTAGCAGTAATAAAAAGTCGACATGTTTCGAGCTATGAACTCATTATCAAGACTGACTACAGGAGAGTATTGCATCGTAATTTATAAAACAGACAAAAGCAAAGGTGATACCTGAAAAGCAATTTGTTCGTTTACAAGGGGTAATTGACTATTATGGGCGCAACTTATTTCGATAATTTCGAGAAGGTCAAGACGTTTACCCTTGTTACCTGAATGTAACAATTTGGTTTTGTTGAAATCCAGGAAGTGATTGAATTTTATACAATGTTCAGAGAAGCCAGTGGTATTTTTGTTTTGTAAAATTGACTTTTTATGTTCTTCAACACGAATATTTATATTCCTTCCTGTCTGTCCAATATAGAAAGCAGGACATTCGTCGCAAAATATTTTGTAAATACCACTGTTTTCTCCGATGTTAGATTTTTCTTTATTATTGACCAAGAATGACTTCAAGTTTCTTTTATTTGTACAAATTGTTTTAACGTTATGTTTCGATAGACTGCTACAAATTTTGCTACTCAAATTAGGCACATAATTTATTGGGAAGTATTTTTGTTCTTCATTAATAGTTTGCGTGGGGTATATTGAATGCAACAGATGCTTTCTTCGTTTTTTCCCAATGAGCTTGTCGATAAGACTTTCATTGTAACCGTTATTGATGGCTAATAATTTAATTGTATTAACTTCAGTTTGAAAATTTGTTTCCGATAATGGAATCGTGAACAACCTATGTATGAACGAATGAAAAGCACTGAGTTTTATTTTAATGTGTTGGTTACTGTCGCTGTGAATTAAAGTATCTGTGAAGGTTGGTTTTCTATAAATGTTGAAAGTAAGAGAATTCAAATTCCTAGCAATCTGAACGTCTAAGAAATTCAAGGTACCGTTTTCGTTTTCTACTTCTTTTGTAAATTGAATCGAGTTGTAGAAAGTATTTATATATTTAAGGAAATTATCTAACTGCCTATCTGTACCGGTCCAAATACAAAAAATATCATCAACATAACGTCTCCATAATAAAACGTTAGTAATTAAATTATTATCAGTATTGAAAATTTTTTCTTCTAAGTTATTCATGAAAATTTCACTCAACAAAGGCGATAACGGTGATCCCATGGGCAATCCGTCTTCTTGTTTGTATATTATATTATTAAATTTGAAATAACTCTGTTTCAAACATAAGTTTAAGGCAGACATTGTTTCGTTGACTGCTTGAGTTGTTAAATTTGGGTTCATCTCTAGATATCGCTTAACAATATTTTTAACTTCTTGAGTTGGCGTAGAAGGAAATAAGTTGATAACGTCAAATGAAATTAATTTAGCATTCGAAGGAATTTTGATATTCTTAAGATGATTAACTAACTGAATAGAATTTTTAATGCTATACGCC
Organism: Cynegetis impunctata; assembly: GCA_030704885.1. Lineage (NCBI taxonomy): Eukaryota > Metazoa > Arthropoda > Insecta > Coleoptera > Coccinellidae > Cynegetis > Cynegetis impunctata. The sequence continues at coordinate 36,940 of JARQZK010001486.1, read as the reverse complement.
GGATTGAATTGAATTAAGGTGGGTAATTTCTTATTCAAATACTGACATAATTTATACGCAGGAGCGTTAATATAAGATACTTTTGGTCGCATCGGGCAATCAATTTTATGTATTTTTGGTAAAGTATATAAAACCGGGGTGCGTGGGTTCATGGAAGTTAAGAAAAAAGTGTTAATATCTGAAAATAAGATTTTACTATTCTTGATGAATGATTTTATTTCGTTTTGGAATTTTTTAGTGGGATCTATTTTAAGTTTTGTGAATTTATCTGTATTAATTTGGATTACAGATTTTTCATTGTAGGTATTTTTATCTATGATAGTTACAGTATTTCCTTTGTCCGCTTTGCATATAACCAAATTATTATCCTGAATTTTTGATCTCAACTGTTTTATAGTTTTTAATTCTAAATTATTGTTATTTCTGCATTTATATTTATTTATGACTTCCGCGCATATAGTTTTTTCAAAATTCAAATTCTTAATTAAAGACGAATTTAAAGCTAATTCAGTGCTGACGGCTAAATGTTTAATATCATTTTTATTATTGAAATGTGGGCAATATTTCAAACCTTTATTCAATAATTCTATTTCATTGTTACTAAATTCGGTATTTGTGAAATTATGGACTCTACTATAAAATTGTTTAACTTGAAGTTTGTCACTCTTAATCAATAATGAAGAAGACTCACGTGATTTAATTAATTCCTTAAGTTTGTTGGATTGTCTTAAGTACTGTTCGTGGCATCTGCTTCTCACTTCCTCTCGTACTGTGTTACAAAATATTTTGCGACGAATGTCCTGCTTTCTATATTGGACAGACAGGAAGGAATATAAATATTCGTGTTGAAGAACATAAAAAGTCAATTTTACAAAACAAAAATACCACTGGCTTCTCTGAACATTGTAGAAAATTCAATCACTTCCTGGATTTCAACAAAACCAAATTGTTACATTCAGGTAACAAGGGTAAACGCCTTGACCTTCTCGAAATTCTCGAAATAAGTTCCGCCCATAATAGTCAATTACCCCTTGTAAACGAACAAATTGATTTTCAGGTATCACCTTTGCTTTTGTCTGTTTTATAAATTACGATGCAATACTCTCCTGTTGTCAGTCTTGATAATGAGTTCATAGCTCGAAACATGTGGACTTTTTATTACTGCTAAGTACAGTATCTAAAGATTTTTTATATTGTGAAACATAAGCCAAGTGTTTTAATTTTAAAGTTTATACTTTATTCTTTATGATGTTTCACCCGAGAATTCAATCTCAGTTATAAAGTGGTTTTATGGAATTGGTCTGATATCAATTTTTCTTTTTTAAAGTGAGATCATTTGAATGAAAGTACGTTATTATAAGTCTGAAAACTTGTAAAGTATAAACTGTAAAATAAATCACACTTGGCTTATGTTTCTTGTTCGTTTACAAGGGGTAATTGACTATTATGGGCGGAACTTATTTCGAGAATTTCAAGAAGGTCAAGGCGCTTTCCTTCGTTACCTGAATGCAGCAATTGGTTTCTGTTGAAATCCAGGAAATAAAAATTTTATGCAATGTTCGGAGAAGCCAGTAGTAGTTTTATTTTGTAAAATTGACTTTTTATGTTCTTCAAGACGAATGTTTATATTCCTTCGTGTTTGTCCAATATAGAAAGGAGGACATTCGTCGCAAAATATTTTGTAAACACCACTGTTTTCTCCGATGTTAGATTTTTCTTTATTATTGACCAAGAATTCTTTTATTTGTACAAATTATTTTAACGTTAATTTTCGATAGTCTGCTACAAATTTTGCTACTCACATTCGGCATATAATTTATTGAGAAGAATTTTTGTTCTTCATTAATAGTTTGCGTGGGGTATATTACTTGTAAATTGTAAACTTTTTTTTTGTTGACGCAATGTAATTAGTTATTCCGTGGAATGAGTACTACGAGATACAAAAATTCAGAAGTAGTAGGCGGGAGCCAAAAGGATTGTGCGGTTTGTTGATTTGTTTCTGATGAATTAAAATGTTCTAGACGTATCAAACATAGACCAGCTTGTTTCAGAGATGTTAGCACGAAGGCATTTTTATTATTCTTTTGAGATCTGGTTAACGCGTTCTAATTATAAACCTGGTGATACGATCCTAAAATGATGTCATGATCGATAGAGAGAGAGGTGTATAAAAATCAAACAGTTTGTACATGTCATTATCAGATATGTATTAGCAATATAGGATTTGCCGAAAGTTTCGATATCTCTGAGCACACAGTGTATTATTATCTTTTTTTTTCGAATTAATCCCTCGGAGAATTACATAAAGATAAGAGCCTTCTGATTAGAAATTTAGCGTGTCGAGTATACGAAAATAATAGAAATTTTATTTCTGACTTACGATTTGAGCGTTGAGTTGAATTGCCTCTGATAATGTGGTTCATTATTTCCATAAAAATTTCATTAATTGGAACGTGACGTGCGAATAACCATTTAAAGAACTTTTTAATAGGATGATGTCAGCTCATTTGAGTATTGCCATTAAAATTCAATGTATCATGTGATTAATAAAAAAACGACCAAGTGTAAGTCGGACTCGCGCACCGAGGGTTCCGTACAAAAGAAATTTTTATTATATGATGTAACTAAAAATTTACGGTTTTCGCAATTTTTCTTTTATCTGTGCTATAAGATGTTGCTTCGTACTAAATTTCAAGATTCTGAGTTAACGGAAAGTACCCTGTAGGTTTTGATTCCCATTCGAGTATCGAAAATTTGCGGAAATTTGCAGCATAAACGGCTGTATCTTCTGATTGCGTTGGCTTAGAAGTTTTTTTCTCACAGCTCCAAGGGACAGTAGACCTGAGTATTTGATATAAATTCTAGCTTGATACCTCCACGCGTTCCTGAGAAAAAAGAGTCTTGACAGACAGACGGACGGACAACAAAGTGAAAAACATTGCAGGATAAACTTCCTTGCTTTATACTTACTTTCAAAGAGTCCGCGAATCAATGAGAAGATTGCGACTTTTGGCAAGCATACATTTTTTTCACTTAAAAGTGATACGAATACTTCTTGAAAATGTGATACATGCACGAAGAAGTTGTGACTCCCAAAAAGAGAAATAGTCCTGTAGGTGTCACCCTCCTACAATTAAGAGCCAAACTAGAGAAGAAACAACTTACGATCAAATTAAATTCAAATTGTTTATTTCCATAGACATAAAAATACATGTATTGGAATTGTCAATAATAGTAAAAGTAATTTAAAAGTAAAAAAAACACAAGTATACTAACATATAAACATAAAAAAAACAGAAACTACATACTATAATACTAATCTTACATAATTATAAAAAATCTTAAAAAGTACAACCAAAAAACTCAGCAAGAGAATAAAATGGATTCACAGCCAGCACATTCTTTAGTTTTATCTTAAAAAGTTTGATATTTTGGATATCCTTTCAGTTGGAGGGCAAATGGTTAAACATTTTTAAAGATGTTATACCTGGCCCTTCTTGGACTTGAGTTAACCTAGCTGCTGGTATGTAAAGGTTGTCTGTTGCTCTTGTTGAGTATTTATTTATATCACCGCACCTTTCAAGTTGACCCAAACTCTTTAAAACATAGCAGGCACAGTGCAATATATAGAGATTCACAAGCGTTAGAATTCTTTCAGAGCTAAAAATATTACTACAAGATTCTCTAAAAGACAACGAAAACATTGTTCTGAGAATTTTTTTTTGGCACACAAAAACTGCACTTATATTACTGGAGTTTCCCCAAGCCAATAATCCGTATGTTAATATTGACTGGGTTGAGCAAGAATAAAACATCTTTAATGTTTCCTTGTCAACATATTGCCTAAGTTGTAATATTGGAAAATTTCTACTACTTAGTTTAGAGCATACACTTTGAATGTGGTTGTTCCAAGATAAGTGCTGATCAATAATTGTAATTCCCAAGAAGTTTGTGGAATCTTTCTGTATAAGGTCATTTGGGAGGGGAAGGTTCCCCCAGTTCCCCCCCTGGATCCGCGCCTGGTAAAAACTGGGAAGTTGGTTTTTGTACTATTAAGAGAAAGACCATTCCCATTACACCATTCACCTATATCCCTCACACATTGATTTGCCTGTGAACACAGTGATACATAATTATGCTCACCCATAATAGCAGAGGTATCATCAGCAAAAAGTGTTATATAGTTTCTGTTTGTAATCACATCATCAAATTGATGAATTTCTCATATCTCGTCCAAATATCGAAATTATTTCAAAAACTAATTAAGAATAACAAAAATAAAATTGCGCCCTATATATATATATATATATATATATATATATATATATATATATATATATATATATATATATATATATATATATATATAATTAATATTATGAAATTATCGGGAGGCGGTCTGTAGGGAAAATAAAACTCTTACGTTCTCGTTAACTCAATATTTCGTCACTCAGTTTTGTGACTTCATCAGGAGTACACTGAAATGAAATAAAATTACAGAATATTAAACATATACAAGAAACACATTAAAAAAACCTACAGTTGTAGAGCCGGGACATCACAAGATATGTGTGGATCACACAGTGGGTAACGCACTACTGAGTGATAATATTGTAGCGGGTCATTCTAGTATCTGTACATTATTAGTTAAATTTTATTTTTGGATGGAGTTATTTCACATGCTTCTTATAATCCCACAATATATGTTACTGATATTGATCAACATAATAATTACAAAACAAGACTTTTCCTAGAAATGTGTCATATTATAAAAAACAAAAAATGTATTAATTATAAATCGGATACCGGCCAACTCAGTAACATATATTGTGGGATTATAAGAAGCATGTAAAATAACTCCATCCAAAAATAAAATTTAACTAATAATGTACAGATACTAGAGTGACCCGATACAATATTATCACTCAGTCGTGCGTTACCCACTGTGTGATCCACACATATCTTGTGATGTCCCGGCTCTTCAATTGTAGGTTTTTTAATGTGTTCCTTGTATATGTTTAATATTCTGTAATTTTATTTCATTTCAGCGTACTCCTGATGAAGTCACAAAATTGAGTGACGAAATATTGAGTTAACGAGAACGTAATAGTTTTATTTTCCCTACAGACCGCCTCCCGATAATTTCATAATATTAATTCATCGTACGGTCGACAACACCACAAACTCCTAATTATATATATATATATATATATATGTTACAGCAAAAGTAATATTTATTTATTTATTTATTTACGGGTAAACCCTTTAGTAACAAAAATTAACAAAAACTTGAGAAGGTTACAAAATTTATCCTTATCCTATTATAATCAAAGCAAATATCCTAATATAACCAAAGAAAACAAAAGAAAATAAAAAGTTCACAAAGTTAGTCCTTATTCAATAATCACAACATCAACATCTCTCCTTATACAACTAAGTGAGTCATGAAAGAGATCCACACCAGCAGCCCAAGCCACATTTGCGTTTCTAAGCAATCTAGGTATGGGCGAACTTCTAATGTAATTGCATCTGGTGAATGAGATATGAAAAAGATTCGATTGTCTCGTGAATCTCGCAGGAACGTGTATGTCGATTTTACTCAATAAATCCGGGCAGTTGATATAACCCTGAATGATTTTAGCCAAAAACAATACATCAACACGATTCCTGCGAGCCCTCAGAGTGGGCAAGGCAAGCTTGGAACGCATCAGAGTCGCCGAGAAACTTTCACGCTTACATCCCAGTCTGTAGGAGATGAATAAAAGAAACTTGTTTTGCACTGATTCTATCTTTTTGCAATCTTCAAATATATATGGTGACCAAACAACTGAGGCAAACTCTAGTACAGGTCTAACAAGAGTAGAATAAAGATACTTCAGTGTTGAAATATCACAAAAATCCAATGAGTGCCTGTATATGAAGCCCAGAACTCTAAAAGCCCTGCCAGTGATCATGTCTAAGTGCGGCTTAAAACTGAGATGGTTGTCATACATGACGCCAAGGTCCTTGATTAACAGAATATTGGCAAGAGGAATGTTATTTAGCAGGAAAACAGAATCAAAATCAGCATGGTTTCTAAACATAATCATATGCTTACATTTGGAGATATTCAGACTGAGTTCATTCTCCCGGCACCAATCTTGAAGGCGATTTAAATCCGATTGGAATTGAATGATGTCGTGAAAGCAACTAATCGAATGAAAGATTTTAAGGTCATCAGCAAAGAGGAGGAAATCACAAAATTTGAAGCATGAGGCAATATCGTTGACATATATTAAAAATAGAAGTGGTCCCAAGTGACTACCCTGAGGGACCCCAGACGAAACAAGAATACTCCTTGATTCAACCTCGCGAATTTTGACAACCTGAGACCTGCCAGCAACATAAGAAGTAAACCACTCCAGTAAAGTTCCAAGAAATCCAAATGACTCGAGCTTACGTCCAAGAATACCATGACTAACTGTATCGAAGGCCTTGGAGAAATCAGTATACACCACATCAACCTGAAGTCCTCTTTCCAAATTGCCCAACACGTATTCGACGAATAAAAGCAAATTTGACTCGATGCTTCTTCCATGGAGAAAACCGTGCTGCTGGCGACAAATCCTATGAGCGACTCTAGACTTGATACTATCATAAACAAGTAGTTCAAAAAGTTTAGGTATTGCGCTGAGAATGCTTATCGGTCTATAATTGCGTATATTTGCTTTCGATCCAGATTTGAGAATAGGCTTTATATAGCTAGTTTTCCAAAATGAAGGAAACATCCCGGAGGAAATAGACTTGTTGAAAATAATCTGTAGGGGAAGAGCCAAAGATGAACTACAGTTCTTCAGGAGAAGAGAGGGAATCCTATCAGGGCCAGGTCCTTTGCTTGCATCCAAGGAGTCAAGTCTCTGCAAAACTTCCTGTATATCAAAACTTAAAACACCAAGGTGAAAGTCCTGAAAAGTGTCCGATCCACAACCATGAGAAGGTCTTTGATTATTCGCATAAGTTGATTGAAAATGATCAGCGAAGATGTTGCTTATATCCATGTCATTATCATATTTAGTGCCATCATGAAACATCTGCATAGGTAGGTCCGTCTCATGGCGTTTAGAATTTACGAAATTCCAAAAGACTTTAATATTATTTCTCAGGGCCTTCTCGGTATCACGAACAAAAGAAGCATAACATCTGTTAGCCAGATCCCTACATTCTGACCTTAATCTAGAAAAGCATAAATAATCTTCCCAGTCCTTAGTAAGCTTGAATCTTTTATGAAATGCTTTCTTCTCTAAAGTGAGCTTCTTAAGATCTGAAGAGAACCAAGAGGGAAATTTAGACCTCTTTATAAAAATCTTTGGTACATGTAGGTCAATACCCTCCATCAAGACTACATAAAATTTCTCGACAAGGATATCAACACACAAATTAGATTCAAGAAGCGAGTTCCAATTAATAAACGACAGGAATGAGTTCATGCCAAAAAAAATAGTTTTTCTTAAAATTATAAGTTAACAAGTCATAACAATTATTATTATTACAATTAATGGGTACCTGAAAACATAGAGCAGGATGGTGGTTGTCGACTCTAGAAAGAACATCAGCGGCAGTCTCAACCTGGAGATTACCGTTCCGCGAAAAAACCAAGTCGAGAGTTCGACCGAAAACATTTTTAATTGAGTTGTTCTGATACAAATTTAAAACACCGAAAGAATTTGCTATACATTGAGCACATAAATTACTTTCACCTTTAATGGAAACACCAAGCTCATCATTTGAGAATTCAACATTTCCAATGTTATAGTCTCCTGCAATTATTATACTATCAGGTTTTAATGAATTGGTGATAAAATCTAAATTTGTGGAATGGCTCTCATAAGTATGTAAAGAGGAAATGTAGCTGCCAGGAGGGGGAATATAGGCAGTACCTAGTAATATATTTTTATTTTTATAGTATAATAAAACAAACAAATCTTCAACATTACTATTCGGTGAATTTATAAATTCAGACTTAAAAGTTTTCTTGACAGCAATCAAGACACCTCCACCCAGACTTTTTGAACTTGTAACATAGGACCTATCATTACGGAATATACAATAATTAGGGAGCTGTAACTCAACATCACAAATAGAACTGTCTAGCCAAGTCTCAGTCAAGATAATAACATCATAGTCACATACAGATACATTTTTCATGAAATCGTAAAGCTTAACACTACTTCTAATACTACGCACATTTTGATAGTACACACTGAGATCGAGGGGATTACCCGCATTTATTGTTTTTTTGATAAAGGGACAATCCTGGGAATACCATTTATATATCTTATAGTAATATCATTTATTCCCTTAGAACGGTTTTCTTCGAGTTTAAGTCGCAAGTTTTTCAGGTGATCTCTCTGGTTGACTGTCAAGTCGGCGGCAATTTTAACAGAACTATTGGATCCTTTATCTCTATTCCTCAATAATCTTAGAGCAGTCTCCCTGGTGTCCAAAAAAACTTTGAGAGACACATTTTTTGTAGTTGCCTTACCAACGCGTTTAACTCCTTTTATCCCTATGTCTGGGATGATATTTGAAAGCATTGAGCGAGCGAAGGCAAGATCCCCACCAGAGACATCAGAGGTTGGAACGTTAAACAACATGACATTTCTGGACCTACTCTCTCGATCCAGAATTTCGCCATAAAAATTTTCCTGCTGGGAAACATTTACATCTTCATTAATAAGGTGTTGAAATTTAGCTTTCTCTATATCCGGATATTATATATATTATCTAGCCATTATTTATAATGTCTACTCAATTTAGATAAAGTGATAATTGACACAGAATTAATCACATTAACTAGCAATTTTATATATCATCGAAGACTTGGATAATTTAATAAAACAAGTAGGTAAAGGTGAAGATTATTAAATTATATTTCAGTTTGCCTTAAGCATACCTAACTATATGTGTAGCAATATTATAGGTACTGTTATTTGAAAAGAAATAATTATAATGTTTTTTTTGAGAATCAAAATAACATTGTCATAGATAATGATTTTACATTAATTAACATTGTTATAAAGTTATTTAACTTTAATTTATAAAGTAAATTTAAAGCTCACTAGCTATGAGAGAATATTAAAAAAACACAGAGATCAAAAAGTATTTGGTATCACTCTTAAAAGACTACAATAATAAAATATTTAACACGAACTGACATAATACTTATGTATGACCCAATTGGGTCATACATAATTATTATTTATTCTTACAAGTAAGGCTCTTATAACATTTTGAGTTACACATGAGGTTTTACTTTTCACATTTACACCTATTAGAAACGCATTCTCTAGTACAGTTGCAATGATGCGACTCTTTTTTTGCACATTCTCTGATAGTAACTTTATATTGGGGGAACGATATCAACTGTAATAAACGTTTCTTTGAAGACAGTGAACTGATTCCTTGTGTAAAGTTGATTTAGAATCTCATGCTTCGTACCTAACTTATACATAACTTCTGTCTCCAGAGAAATTATAACAGCCATAATGTTTCCATCATCGGCTTTGGCGCGGTCTACATCAGGAATTTTTACCACTACATTATAGCAGGTATTAGCAGCAGGATATTTTAAAGATATTGCCGTACTCATTTTCTGATATTTCCAATATCTTGTTTCTTTTTATCGAGAGCAATTACTATTTCTTGGTCACTTTGCATTATATTCGACGGATCTGTAGTATTTCCTTGGATTTCGGTCGCGTTATCAGGCTTTACTGTCAGGTTATCTGGAATTTCAATTTGCGAATCAGTGTTTAAAATTGTAGTATCGCTTTTTATTTCTTCATCTTCATTAATCACAGCGTCGGTAATATTGGGTTCGGTTTCCCTCTCCTCATTCACCTGGTTTTCGTCTTCATTCAATATAGGTTCTAGCTCTTCTTCTGTTGACAGTTCAACTAGCGCATCTTTAGGAAGACTATTTAATCCGACTTCAGCTTTACAGCCAAACATTGCTTCGTAAGGGCTACGATTTATCCCTGCGTGATACGCTCTGTTCTTCATAAATTGAATAAAGCGTAATCCTTCAGACCATTTCGTCGTGTTGTTAGATTCCAGCCAAGTACAAAGCATCTTCTCTACGTCTTGGTTAGCCTTTCAACAGACTCTTGTGATTGAGAGTGTCGGGGTTTACCATGTACGATTTTTAATTCCGGCCACATCGCACAGACTTCTTTGACCACTTTGTTAGCAAATTTCCTACCATTATGGCTTTGCAAAATACTAGGCGCTCCGAATGTAGTAAAAATGTCTAGTAAATGATAAGCTACCTCATCTGCTCGCTTGCTTTTCTTTTTTTTTTGTTAGACAATCTTGATACACCATGATGAGTTTATAATCACCATCACCTTGTGATTGCATGTCTATAAGATTAACTTGGCACCTTGAATTACCTAAGCTCGTTGCTGATAATCGGTTTTACAAGAAGACCTTTTTTTGGCAAACTTTTTTTTTCTGACAAGATTCACACAGATTCAAATACACTGTGACGAGTTCAGCAGTTACATTTTTATATCTCAATTTTAACTCTTTCATCATTCTGACTCTACCGCCGTGTCCAATACTAATATGACAGCCGTTCTTCGATTCTTTTACTTTTAAAAGTAAAGGCAAATATTGATCATTTGTAAAAAACTGATTATTTTTTACTTTACTAGCAATAAGTACAGTGATAGTTTCATAGAAACGTTTTTTCATTTAATCTGCCATCATCAGACACTGATACGAATGGGGGGCGACCTCTCATTTCAAAACCCTTTCCAGCGGAAGGGGTAACAAGTCAAATAGACCGTATTTATTACTTTGGCTAACTTTGATTCGCTATTATGAATAATATCCGGATGAAGTGATTAATTTATCACATTGTCTAGTCAATTTTGCTATTATATATATAATGGCCAGTCATTATGTATAATAGCTATTTAATCACTATGACTGTAATATATATATATATATATATATATATATATATATATATATATATATATATATTTATTTTATATATATTTATATATTATATATATATATATATATATATATATATATATATATATATATATATATAAATATATATATATATATATATAATATATATATATATATATATATATATATATATATATATATGTATATATATATATATATATATATATATATATATATCAGGGGCGGCTAGTCAAAGGAGGCTAAGGAGGCTAAGCCTCCTCAAAAATATTCCGTGTATCACTAATATATATATTATATTGAATAGTCAGCATTCAGCATATTCATATTAATAAAAATCATATTATTTTATGCACCTCCCTTCCTTTCACCTACATTATATTATATAATTTATTAATTAAGATAGAAGGTATTTACATTTACTGCATTTCATTCATTTCAAGATTTGTGGCAACGCTGCGGTAAGCTTAGAAAGGACGAAAGGTATATTCTCAACGTTCATTATGCCTGCCACACAAAAGCAAACTCACACCACTCAAAAACAGAATACTTTATTGCAGTAATAAAGCAAAACACATGTAAATGGCAACACGGATGGAACCCAGTTTCGACCAATCACAACTATAAAATTCGCGTGAGATCGAGTCAATTTCGTTGGAAATCGTAATGTGTCGTAATTCGTAATTCGGTAATGGCCGCCAGAAAGCGTTCGCGTATTGTGTAAACATGAGTTTCATTACTGAATCTGAAGTTAATTTCAAAAATTTCAATGGTGACTTAGTGGAATATTTGTTATCCCATAACTTAAACAAAACCGCGGTTTCAATACAAAGAATTACGAGAGGAATCCTTGCCTAACCGGATCACAGGTAAAAAATAAATTATTTTGTTGGCAGTGTTTACTTTTTACTAGTGAAAATGTCTCTGTTTGGGGCCGCTTAGGATTTGACGATTTAAAAAATTTATCACGTTCTTTGGAAAGGCACGAAAAATCCCAGGAACATGTCGTGTCGCGGATCAAATTTAAAATGTTTGGAAAAAAAAACATTATTAATGTTATTGATACAGCACGTGTTCAAGAGTTAGAAAAATACAACGAAAAAGTTAAGGAAAACAGAAATATTGGAGAAACTGGTCGACATTATATTATTTTTATGTCGCCAAGATATAGCGATTAGGGGACAAGATGAAACAGACGAATCTAGCAATAAGGGAAATTTTAAGGAACTCCTTGATCTATTTTGCAAATATGACGAAAAGCTGTATAATTTCATTAACAACTCTACAGTTTTCTCCGGAACCTCAAAAACAACCCAAAACGAAATTATAAACTCTGCTTCCTATGTTTTGGAAACTTATCGAAAATGAACTTAAAAATGTTAATTTTTTTTCCTGGCAAGTAGATGAGACAACTGACATTAGATGTAAATCGCAGTTGTCGATAATATGCAGGTTCGTAAAAGATGGAACATTATTTGAGAGATTTTTAGGTTTTCATGATGTCAGTTCTGGAAGGTCTGCCAACGATTTATTCGATTTTTTAAATGAGAAATTTTCGAAGTTTAATTTTCAATCTAAACTTATAGCACAAACCTATGACGGCGCAGCGGTTATGTCTGGCCATTTAAACGGTCTACAAACAAAAATTAAATCTGTTGCTCCTCAAGCTATTTTTACACATTGTTATGCACATAACCTGAATTTGGTTTTAAGTAACGCTTGTAGTTCTATTAGGCAAGTTAGAATTTTTTTTTCAAATTTATCTGCATTTTCAACATTTTTTTCAAAATCAACAACGCGCACAAAATTTCTAGATGCAATAGTAGGTAACAGAATTCCAAGTAACGCACCAACTACGTGGAATTTTACTTCAAGAGCTATCTTTACTATACACAATAATAAGGATAAAATTTTAGAGGCTCTTAATTCTATAGTTGAAAGTGAGGAATTTTTCACCGATAAAGTAACTTTAAATACCGCACGCGGATTAATATCTTACTTACAAGATAAGGAATTTATATATTTTTTAAACATCTTTAGATTAATTTTTGAACAAACAGAAATAGTTTTTCAAATCTTACAGCACAAGTTTTCAGATGTGATTTACTCACGAAATCGGCTCAAGTTTCTTTTGGAGAAAATTTCAGAATTTCGTGCAGAAGTTTATTTCAAAGAACTATTTTCTGTATTTCAAACGACTGATGATACGACTCAATTTAGCCCAAAACGAAAGAAATTCAGTTTCGCAGATATGGAGCTTCACTATAAGCAAATATTTTATGAAATTTTGGATACTATTAGGGGTCAAATAGAAATAAGGTTCTCTGATTTGAAAGAACTGCATTTCTTCGAATTACTCAATAAAAATTTGTTTACCGGATTTTCGGCTAATTTTCCAGATAACCTTTTGGAAAATTTATGTCAAAAATACACTTTTTTTGGTAAGGTGGCCCTAAAGAGTGAACTGTGTGTTGTTTATAATGACAATGAAATTTTGGGGCAAAATGAAAATCATGTCATGACTATTAAATACCTTTTTGATAATGATTTGAATCAAGATTTACCCCAAGTTTATAAACTCTTATGTCTAATTGTTTCTATCCCGGTGACATCGGCTTCCGTAGAGCGCTCGTTTTCCACTCTTAAGAGAATTAAAACTTATTTACGAAATTCAATGAGCCAGGATCGTTTGAAAAATATTTGTTTGTTGTCTATTGAAAAGGAATTGGTAAAACTTATGGCGAAAGACAAAAAATTTTATGAGGATATTATAGATCATTTTGCTAACGTTAAATATCGCAGAATCCCGCTAATCTTCAAAAATATATAACTTTTTATTTGCTGTCCCACACATATTTTGCACATTTTATTTTTCACAGGTTTTGTTTGTGGTACTAGATACTTTATTACTTAGTATTATACCAAATAATTCGTTGTTCCTTGTAAAAATCTTAAAAGAATTTATTTTTTGTTTGATTTTATGCAAACATTATTTTTTATTTAAGGCTTCTGTCTTGGCATTGGCATCTATGCAGGAATTATAAAAAATAGATGTCTATGCCAAAGAATTTATTTAAATTTTTTTTTTAGGTCTAAATGTATATTTTATTATTTTATTTCATTTTTATTTTGTTTTTCTTTTATGACAAGAATTTTATTTTAATCAATTTTTGGGAGGGTCCTATTTTATTTTTGGCAAGAAAAAACTCTCACCTCCCCGTTGGTTCTTGCTGGGCAACAATTGATTAATTCCTCGAATAAGTAACAAATTCGTTAAGTAGGTAGGTAGGTACCTACCTATTTTGTGATAGAAAAAAAATATGATGAATAGATGAATAGCGAGAAGAGTTTTTGTGAATATTAATTGGTCTGTAGGACTCAAGGTACACACTCGTAAGTGAAAACTAATTTTTACCAAACAAATTACTAGCTTAGGGTGCTTGTTTTACTTTGATTTTAAATTATAAGGCGGTTGACCTTGAAATCCTGAAAATTTTCGCCTATGGTGTATTTTTTAACACCTCTTGTAGCCTCCTCAAACCAAAACCTTACGAGCCGCCACTGATATATATATATATATATATATATATATATATATATATATATATATATATATATATATATATATATATATATATATAGATATATATATATAGATATGAAATTGAGTTTTTGGTGGCAAACATCATAAAAAGTCATGAAACGAAGAACTATCTTGGTCCTAGGAGGTCCAACTTTGCTAATCGCACCCATTTTAATGAGCAGGTTTTCAAAGTAAAAACCTGCTGAAAGTTTATATATTATATTTAGCAAATTCAAGAGAAAATTTTCACGACAAATATGTTATTTATCACATTAATAATTGAACATTACTGCACTGAATAGTATCTTATCGGTATTGAATAATTGCAATCGTTTTTAATTAATCTAAAAACAAAATTGTTCTATAGAAATTCTCGAGCATTACGTTCGTATCGTATTCCAAAAAACGTAACAACGGTATGTTAATACCGTTGTTATGTTTAAGTTGTGTTCGCGATATAATTCGATTAAAATAGATAATAGAATTGAAAAACACATTTTTATGCCAAACGAAATCGACTATTATAAATCGAATTTGCAGAGGTTAATCAGGTTCACCACAGTTTAAATATTCTCCAATCCAACGAAGACTCCTGTCCCGATTTAGAGATTACTACAGCACAGGGCAATCAGACAATTGCTTTATAATGCATGCCACGCCTACTTCTCATCAAGGTTATTTTTGATACTTCGGTGAGAATAACATGAAATAATAATTCGAACACATGAAGAGGAAGTTCGCATTTGCACGACTGCGCTGTTTCGCGATCTCACTTAAATTAACTTCGTAACAATGAGAAAACAAGAAAAACGGTGTCATGGGACACCAGGTAGGAACGAAGTCCTTCGGATAATATAGAAGGACCGCAATTTGCGAAAACGAAACATGTGCGTATCGGGGCGCACGACAGAAGTGATGACTTATACTAATCCAAGTTGAAATAATTAATATTGAAATGTTGGGATAAGAGCTCCTACGAGATTGTGAATAAAAAAATGAAAAAAGCCAGGAGTCACCTCTGGGATTCGAACCCAGAAATACGGCACACCAGGGTTCAGTACTTAGACCACTCGGTCGCCAAAGCAACGTAACAATTAGACGCAAGAGTGTATATAACGAGAGGATAGCGTATCGCCACGCTATATAATTGAATATAAACCTACAATACGTAGTCATTATTTTATGGAACAAATTTGTAATGCTTTATCTTTTCATTATGCCATATCTAATTCCTGTCGTTATCTGTTCTTTTATGCATATAACTTATACAAAATTATTTCGATGTTTCACATCTGACGCTTTCGAGTTGCTTGTACATGAATTAATGAGTACATATATTGCATTGGCGATTGACGTGGCGGAGTGGGATCAGAAAGAGAAGGGATGAGAGAACGAAAAGAAAGAGGGAGAAAGAGAAAGGTATACAATATTCGCTTGTGTTAACTAAAAGCGTGACTTTCGTCAGTCTACTTCCGTCACACTTTTAGTCTCTCGTATTTTTCAGTTTGCTCGATGCATCGCGTCGAGGAGCGATTCTATGGATTGAATTATATTCTGAAAAATCACGCGTTAATAGCAAACAGAATTAAAAAGTACAAAATAATAAGTAGTGCAAAATGAAATCAACAATGGAACGAACCCCAACATCAACCAAATCCACATATCAAATTTCAACCCCTTATTGTAAAAAAAAAAAATAGTGCATCGTGTAGTGAAAATGAGTAAAGTTGCCCTAGTTTGAAGATGCCAAAAGTTTAACTGTATTTACTTACATTTTGATAGTATTTTTTGTGCATCAAAAACACCCCAGATACCAAGTTTCCACTCATTTGGTCTGATGTGGTCCTCTGGAGATGTTTATTACAACAGAAAAAAAAATTCGGGAAACATACGAATAAAAAAACGAGTGATCAGCAGGGCTTCAAGAACTAAGGTCTTACTTCCCTTCCTTTTTGTTATTTTTTTAAATTCAAATTATTAACCCCCTCAAGGCAATTCAGAGGTGCGTGGAGCTCTACACAACCTTAAACCCCACGCATGAAATTTTGCAGCGGTTAACGAAAATAGATGAAGGCCTCAATTATCGAGTTACAGTTACTTTTATAAATGGTTATTATTCAGGAAGTCAACATACTTCTTCGGTTGATTAAAACTCCCTGTTAAAAATTGATATGTTTAACTACTATGTGATTATATTGGTTCATTTCCAATACCGAGAATATTTGTCCTTGTTATTATTCTCCCCCAAACTTTCATAAATTCTCGAAATTAATTAATATTAAAGATTTTATGGATTTTCTCCAATCACGTGAAATATTTCTAGTTTATCTCATCTCGGTCTTTATTTATGGTTTTGTATTCGATCCCATACATTTTACTCATTTGATCATAGCTTCGTATTGTATTTTAATGTGTATACATAATTCGATTTCTCTTAATTCCAGATTCTTGCATCTAACTGGGACTGCTGTTTTTAATGGCATCCATGTACGTGGAAAGGAATGCGTTTCCGAATGCCCATACGACACGTAAGTATTCACCCTCTTTGCAAATTACATATTTGAGAACATTCTATGTGAGTTTTAAAACTTGTCAGACCGTACATAGCCTGAAATACTTCTGCAGTGGACGTATTTCCCAGCTCACATACCTTGTAAAATAATTGTGCGAAGGCTTTCGATAGGGTTGACCATGGATTGCAGGTTGCTAAGCTGGGCAAATTTGGTTTTTCATCGGATGCATGTAAATTTATGAAATCATATCTTACCATGAGACCTCAGCAGGTTAAAGTGGGTGGGGAACTATCTGAGCGGTACATGGCGACCTCCGGGGTGCCACAGGGCAGTAACCTTGGACCCTTGTTATTTTCAATTTTCATAAATGACTTACCTGATCGTGTGAGGCATTCACAAAGCCTCCTTTTTGCCGATGACTTCAAGTTGTTTAGACACGTATCATCTGCTGATGACTGTCATCGACTGCAGAGTGATTTGAATTCTGTTTCTCAGTGGTTTAGCGAAAATAGAATGTCGATAAATATTAGCAAGTGTCATGTATTGTCCTTCACGCGCAGAAAACAGTTCATGAGGTTTGACTATATGATAGATTCTTCATTGTTGAGTAGGGTGAGTAGCTGTAGGGACCTTGGAGTATGCTTTCAAACAAACTTAAACTTTATTCAGCATTATGAAAACATTGTGAATCATTCGTACAAAATTCTTGGTTTCGTAATTAGAAATACCCGGTATTTCAAAGATATCAAAACGATAATAACATTGCACAATTCACTGGTAAGACCTCATTTCGAATATGCTTCAGTTGTCTGGGCGCCACGGTCCGCTGTACATGTTGACATGATTAAAAGAGTACAAAAGAGATTCCTAAGATATCTATATTTAAGAGCACACGAAACCTATCCCTATATGGTTTCTTATAGGAATATGTTAGCTGAATTTGAGATGGTGAGATTGAAGGTCAGACGAGACCTGAATGATGTGTTGTTTATATACAATGTTGTCAACAACTTGAAGTATAAGAAATTTTCTCTAATTAACAGCATGTCATTCAGGGTTCCAAAGATCAGTTTGAGAGTGAGGGAAAGAGGTCTGTTCCAATGTGTGCCTGTAGGTGTTTCCCCTGTGAATAGAATGTTGAGTGAGTCTAATGAAGTGATAAAGAAATGTTATATAGATCTCTTCACTACTTCAGTGAGGCAGATTAGGGCTGTAATTTTAAATTGAATGTCGCAAAATGTGTACTGATATATACGTTATGTTATCATTCTATATCATTGTATCATTCTATGTATTATATTTTGTTCATGTCTTTTTTGTCTTTCTTTCTCTTTTAATTAATCTTAGTACGTAGTAGTGTAGCTGGTGAGCACTCATACATGTAATTAGAGTATATTGTTTTTGTAGGAGTATAAATAAATAAATAAAAATAAATTACTGCTATATATAGAGAGAAGTCTTAGCACATTATATTTTGACATCTCCAACAGTGTTATGACCAAATGTCAATTGGTATGGATAGACAGAAGTCTTAGTACACTAAATTTTGACAAATCTAACAGTGTTGTGACCAAATGTCAATTGACATGGATAGAGAGAGGTCTTAGCACACAACATTTTGACAATTATAACAGCGGTATGACCAAATGTCAATTGGCATGGATAGATAGAAGTCCTAATACACTATATTTTGACATCTCTTAACAGTAATATGACCAAATGTCAATTGGTATGGATAGGGAGAAGTCTTAATACACTAAATTTTGACAACAGTGGTGTGACCAAATGTCAATTGACATGGATAGAGAAAAGTCTAAATTTTGACAACAACAAAGGTGGTGTAACCGAATCAATTTTTTTTGAGTAGGTGTAGTGCGTCCATAGGAGCAGATCTCAAAGCACTAAAGCAGTATTCCAATGCCTCACGAAATTGAACTTCATAAAGCAGCAATGTCTACTGCTTTGACATAAAAATATTTATACCACGAAAAAGATAATATATTCGATGTAATCTTAAAAAAAGAAACACCCAAATATATTTTTTTATTTAATAAATAGAGCAACGTTTTTGAATACAAATGTCAGTGTAGTATTTTTCATGACAATGGTGTAACTTTTTATGTTGATCCAATTCTTATTATCGTCCCAATATGAAAGTAATTTTCGAATTTCAGCGAACCAACATTCAACACCTGTCTGCCTAAGTTTGCGAACAAAAATGATCCGGACAATCCTAGCATGTCACTTGAAGCTTTCGTTGCTTTATTGGGGGTAAGTGATGATTTGTTACAAGAAACCACACGTGTCAATTTAGACAAATTCATTGTTAATACATATTATAGCATTCATAGTATAACATAGGTTTAACAACTTTCAAAAATGTGATTTTTGTTTCAGGAAATTGGGCGCGACATTGGTCGCGGTTGGTGGGCCATTTTGCTATCAGCAGTTGTATCGTGTTGTGAGTATTGTTTCTTTCATTCCTTTTGTACTTTTTATTTTACCTATTAAGTACCTAAATAAAATTCACGAACGCCTTTAGGGCTGTTTGGAGCGTGCATGGAGATGAAAAAACCAGGAGTTAGAAGGTTGAAAATCTCCAGCGTATCACACCAAATGAGCTTAAATTTGGTTTAATTTATTAAACCACCGCCATTTTTCGTAGATATTTCTTGTTTTTTTGTCTTTTTGAAAATTTGCCAAACTCCACAGCTTCTGCGGATTTAGGTAGAAGGTTCAAACTTGGTAGAGAGATGAGAAGATAACTGTTATGAATTCATCTTTAGAAACTACGTTCAATAATACTTATTTAGTACTAATAGTACAATAATTTAAAAACAGGAAATTGTCAAAATTGTATGTAATACGAAATGTTTCAGAAAAATCAAAGCAAAACAAAAAGTTCCAGTCCTAAATTAAAAGGTGTCTCTGTTTTTTCAGTGTTGTGTTTCGGCACAATGTCTCTGTTCAGATACGCTGTCGACTTCGTGGTCTGGTTTATACTCATCGGATCTATTGGGATCCTGGCTATTCTCGGTGGATTGTGCTGGTGAGTACTTTATTTTCGCTCAACTTGTTTCATCGAAAGATTCCTATCAAAACAACAAATCATAGTCAAATATTTAAGGAAATCCTTCGATGCAACATTGAAGAAATTAACGTGAACGCAGGCAGAAACATGTTAAATATACACTTTATTAAAAGAAAAAAAATTATATTACTAATTATTCCTCTTTCAGCTAGTGGATCCGCTTTGGCATCGAGTTTCTGAATGACAGCTTCTGTCATATTTTCCTTTATTGTGCAATACAATTCAAACAATCTAGTCTTGCATATAGATCCTCAATAGGATTTAGTTATGTTGAATTTGCAGCAGTGGCGGCTCGTGAGGTGTTGGTTTAAGGAGGCTACAAAAGGTGTTAAAAAATACACCATAGGCGAAAATTTTTAGGATTTCAAGGTCAACCGCCTTATAATTTAAAGAAAATCAAAGTAAAACATGCACCCTAAAATATTAAATAGGTACCTATTATTTAATGAATTAATCAAACGCAAGAACCAACGGGGAGGTGAGATTTTTTCTTGCCAGAAATGAAATAGGATGAAAATAAAATTCTTGTCATAAAAGTCATACAAAACTTAATAAAATAACAACATAATAAAATATACATTTAGACCTAAACAAAAAAATTTTAATAAATTCTTTGGTATAGACATCTATTTTTTTATAGATATAATAAAAACATTGTCTTTTTGATAATAAAATTAATCTATTTCATGAATTTTATACTTTTATGAACTCGGAGGTTAGGTTAGTAAGGTTAGAAAAAGTCAGGTCAGCTCAAGTTTTTGAAAAAAAAATAGATGACCCAGCGACAAAATCTGACTTCATATTCGGCTTTTTCAGGACAAAATAAGCTATAATCCGAAATTTCAAGAAAATCGGGGCAGTCTGTTGTATTATCGATAATTACCATAATTCATGCATAGATGCCAGTGCCAGAGACATTTTCCCTAGTAAAAAGTAAACATTGCCAACAAAATAATTTATTTTTTACTGTGATCCAGTAAGCCAAGGATGTCTCTCATAATTTCGGATATTAAAACCGCGATTCTGCTACGCTGCACCAAATTGTTTAATTCCGGGGTAGGTCACAATGTTTGTATTAAAACTTTATCGTTTTAACTTAGTGCACTAAAGTTATGGGATAACAAATATTCCACTGTCATCATTGAAATTTTTAAAATTAACTTCAGTAACCGAACTCATTTCAAAAACAATACGCCAATAAAATAAATTAAAACCGACGAAACTGTTTTCGTCCACGACCAGTGACAACGTCCAACGGTCCATGTCCAACGAATTCACTCGATTTTACCCGAAAGCCTATAGTTGTGATTGGTCGACATTGTGTGAGACTTAGGTGCAATCGATGTTGCCATTTACATGTGTTTTCCTTTTCTATTGCAATGAAGTATTCATTCGCAGTATTCGCACCGTTGTTTGCTTTTCTGTGGCAGGCATAATGAACGTTGAAAATATACCTTTTTAAACTTCTGCAGCGTTGCCACAAATCTTGAAATGAATGAAATGCAGTAAATGTAAATACCTTCTATCGTAATTAATAAATTATATTATATACTGTAGGTTGAAAGGAAGGTAGGTGCATAAAATAATATGATTTTGATTAATATGAATATGCTGAATGCTGACTATTCAATATAATATATTAGTGATACACGGAATATTATTGAGGAGGTGGCTTAGCCGCCTTCGAATAGCCGCCCCTGATTGCAGGCAAAGCTTGAAGAGTTGTTCTTTGAATATTTTAACAGGTTCTTGGAAATATGGTTCGGCGCTGAATCTTGTGTGGAGATTGGTTCGCTGATTGCATGGGCCCCTTCAAAGTTCTCAGGTCGAACATTTTTAAGATATTTTAATGTACATATATCAGTTTTCATCATGCCTCCTATAGATGTAAGTTTTCCTACTTCT
Source organism: Cynegetis impunctata (assembly GCA_030704885.1). NCBI lineage: Eukaryota > Metazoa > Arthropoda > Insecta > Coleoptera > Coccinellidae > Cynegetis > Cynegetis impunctata. The sequence continues at coordinate 14,868 of JARQZK010001486.1, read as the reverse complement.
ATATATGAAAAACAGCTCCAAAGCTTCTTGTTTCCTGAATGTTTCACATTGCACCAAGTGAGCTGCAGTGAAAAACTTCATTTTTCCACGTTTCCTCTTGCTCGTTCAACTACAACTGATCTAGTCTCCCATTTTTGTTTAATTATCATGTTGGCAGATTTCAAGGTAACTAAATACTCCTCAACAATATCTCTCAAGTCATGGATGTGTAAATGTAATAATGACCCAGCAAATCAATCAATAGTATATTATTTCATAAGGAGGAGAAGTGTCACTTTTCATGGCGAGCTTGAGCTTACCCGCCGAACGCAGTGAGGCGGGTAATTGAAAGCGAGCCACGAAAAGCCACTTCTAATCCGAATGAAATATGTTATTTTATTTTCAAACGTTTTGAAATTCATAAAAATCCGAATATCCATTTTTGGATTGATTCACATTTACGCACATAATTCTATCCACTTACGATCGTTATGAATTATGGAACATTTGCCTAGTTACGGTTGCCACGCAAAATTGATTCTGACAGATATAAAGTGAAATAATTGATAGTTATAATTCGCAACCTGGTGAGAAGTCATTGAAAGTGAAAATGACGTTTGAATTGGAGAATTTTTTGTTCATGGTTACCAATTCATCTTCTGCATAGTAACACTTTTCCTGCCTCCGGCCGGAAGTGTTGCATAGCAACACTTCTCCTCCTTAGCGGAGAAATAGAACTTTTCGATGATCCTGTCAATCGAGAAATGACGTTATTATTGTACGTTTAAAAAATTAAATAAAATTATATTAATAATTAACATGATATTAAAGTGGGAATATGTCATATTTCAGTTTGTGGAACCGCTTTGGCATGGTCTCTGAATGACAGCTTCTGTCATATTTTCCTTTGATGTGCAATCCAGTTTAAACAATCTAATATTGTATATAGTCCCTCAATAGGATTAAGATCTGTAGAATTTCCAGGCCAAGCTAGAGGAGTTGTTATTTAAATATTTCAACAGTTTGTTTGGAAACATGGTATGGCGCTGAATGTTGTTTGAAGATTGGTTCGCTGATTGCATGGACCCCCTTTAAGTTCTCAGGTCGAACATTTTAAAAATTGCTTTATATTTATCGGTTTTCATCATGCCTTCTATGGGTGTAAGTTTTTCTGCTTATATGGAATATATGAAAAACAACCCCAAAACATCTTTTTCCCAGAATATTTCACATTGTACCAAGTCAGCTGCAGTGAAAAACTTCCTTTTTCCACATTTCCTCTTTCTAGTTGAATCCCAACTGATCCAGTCTCCCTTTTTTGTTTTATTATCATGTTGGCAGATTTCAAGCTAACTGAATACTCCTCAACAATATCTCTCGAGTCATGGAGGTGTAATTGTAATTATGACCAAAAAAATCAATCAAAATATATGATTTCTCTCAAATCTGGAAAAGCACGTGCAACTCAGTGAAAGTAGATATCCGGCAAACCACTGACATTGACAATTACTCAACATATAATAGAAGGTTATGTGTTGTGTATAGAAACAGCTGTCAAATACGTCACAACAGTGTCGCCATCTGCAGAAATGTTCAACGTTCACATTAATTCCCACCATACTGTATGTTTGATCCATAAATTGTCGTTTTATAAAAATTTCATTTACGTTCATTGGCCATTTTACGAGTAATGACCCATAATTCTTACGGATTGTTTGTACGCTCTAATAAATTCTAGGTACGCTTACTTCCAATTCAAGGACGACCACAAGTACAAAGCGGGAAACACCAAAGATCAAGGCGCCACTGGATTTCTCACCCTGGCGATTTTCTTCAGCATCATCGTGGCGGTCCTTATAATCGTCATCACATGCATGGTTAAGAGAGTTAAACTAATCATCGCTCTCTTCAAGGAAGCCAGCAAAGCCATCTTCGACGTGCCGTCTATGATTCTGATACCCGTTTATGTGAGTTTTTGCCTTCTAAGGAATACCTACTTCCTAATTTTTATGGCTTATGATCCCACGAAGACCATTTTCAAAATTATTTTGAAGAAAATTGCACTTCCGGTTTCACTGGTAGTGACATCAACTTCGGTATTTCAAATGGAACATCCTGTATATCAATGAATACGTCGAAATAACTCGCTTTGTAATAGCAAATTTAATTATGCAAAACCATAAATAGCGTTCAATGAGAAACAAGAAAGTTATTAAGGTTTAAAATTTGCCCAATTTACCTAGATTTTATCAAAAAAAGTTTGATACGGAATATTTAAACAATGTTTTAAGGTCACAAAAATCCGAACCGTATACCAATAGACCTAATAAAGAAGAAATTATACGTTATTTTTGTTGAAGACGCAATTGACAACATTTTGCGAAAAAATTAATTACCCTCGAAAACTGTTCAGTTCAGGTGTAGGGAATGGTATGGCAATTTTATTAGGAATTACATAAGAAATTTAAAAATCATATGATATACAGGTATTCCATTTGAAATAACAAAGTGAATGTCACTTTCGGTAAAACCGGAAGTGGAATTTTCTTCAAAATAATTTTAAAAAATAGACTTAGGCGGATCATATTTGCATGAAAATTTCATATAGATATCTTCATTGACAAAAAAATTATGGACCGATTACGAAGCTCTGGATCACCCTGTTTATATATACAGGGTTCCCCAAATTCTATAAAATATAGGATGTCCCATTTGAAATTAATGCATAAATTCCACTTTTATGTTCTACCCAAAGAACATTATTTTGTGAACACCCTGTATGAGATACCTTGAATCTCATAATTTATTATTATTATACTTACAAAAATTTCAGGGCTCTAGCTGTGGTAGTTGAGAAAAAATAAATTTTTAATTCGGAGATGTTTGTTGCCAAATTTTTCAAAAAATAATTTTTATTTTGGAAATGGCTCAAGATAGGTATGTCATATGGTCTATAAAAAAGTTTCAAAATATTCCATAGAATACAAAAATATTGAAATATACATGGTGTGCCATTTGAAATAACATAGTGAGCATAAGTTACTCGTAGATCTGGCAACGTTGCAATGATGATAATATTTTCCAAGTGTAAATCATAATTTCTTATACGTGTAGCCCGAATTTCAAGTCGTTAACTTCTTTCGTTCTCCAGATACTTCTAATAGGCCATCGAATTTGGGGAACCCTGTATAATATATATATATATATATATATATATATATATATATATATATATATATATATATATATATATAAACAAGCAAAGTTATCGGTCTAGCCCGCATATGTCGAAGCAGCCGTTGACACGTGTTTCGGACTCTTTGGTCCTCATCAGAACGGCGTAGCCAAGTATGCGATGGAAAACCTGGAATTGAGACAGCAACAACAAGCAGAATCCCTTGCTTCGGAAGACAATCACACATTTGTGGTACATTGTTCGAACTCTCCGGTTTGGGAGATTTGGTCAAACTCTGACCACGGAGGCGATTAATGCCATCCGTGAGATCCTGGAGCGTGGAAATAAACTACAAAGAGGAAATTTATCGCGGGGAAATAGTATATAAAACAAGCAAAGTTATCGGTCTAGCCCGCATATGTCGAAGCAGCCGTTGACACGTGTTTCGGACTCTTTGGTCCTCATCAGGACGGCGTAGTCAAGTATGTGATGGAAAACCTGGAAATGAAACAGCAACAACAAGCAGAAGCCCTTGCTTCGGAAGACAATCACACATTTGTGGTACATTGTTCGAAATCTCCGGTTTGGGAGATTTGGTCAAACTCTGACCAAATCTCCCTGTTTTATATACTATTTCTCCGCGATAAATTTCCTCTTTGTAGTTTATTTCCACGGTCCAGGATCTCACGGATGGTATTAATCGCCTCCGTGGTCAGAGTTTGACCAAATCTCCCAAACCGGAGAGTTCGAACAATGTACCACAAATGTGTGATTGTCTTCCGAAGCAAGGGCTTCTGCTTGTTATTGCTGTTTCATTTCCAGGTTTTCCATCGCATACTTGGCTACGCCGTTCTGATGAGGACCAAAGAGTCCGAAACACGTCAACGGCTGCTTCGACATATGCGGACTAGACCGATAACTTTGCTTGTTTTATATACTATTTCCCCGCGATAAATTTCCTCTTTGTATATATATATATATATATATATATATATATATATATATGTATGTATATATATATACACATATATATATATATATATATATATATATATATATATATATATATATATATATGTGTATGTATATATATACAGAATATGTGATTTTCATTGAAGAGTTGAAATTGGAAGCCAAAGAGAGATGTACCTTTGTCGAAAAAAAAAGATCGTATCGTGACCTAACATGAAGTATTAGTAGTTGAAACTCCCATCAACTCTTACACACTTCTAATAATTATTTCAATTCATAGACATCGATTTTGGTGACGCTGACGTTTCTTATCTTCGTCGTGCTGACCTTCTTCATGTCGCTGGCAGGAAAACTCACTGAAATCGTTCCAAACTACCTGGATTATAGTCCAGACGGCGTCATGGTCACCGCTTTAGTCTATAACGTTTTCGGTTACATCTGGGTCACCGAGTTCATCATTGGCTCCCAATACATCGTCATAGCCGGCGCTGTTTCGGCCTGGTTCTTCACACGGTGAGTAAAATTATGATTCATAACTTTAGAAAGAAATAAAAAACTAACTTTTCACAGGTTGAAATGAAAATATATTGAGTTAAACGCGTTTTGTCATAACCTTGACTTCATCTTGTACTAAATTATGGTATTACAAAAAAAATCTATTTATATACATTGGTAGGTACATTGAACAGATTAAGGAGAGGAGAAGGGTTTACTTCAATCTGGTCGTTAACTAGGTTTCCGAAATTTTAGCAGGTTTTCACTTTGAAAACCTGCTTATTAAAATGGGTGCGATGATGCTTGGCACCAAAAACTCAATTTCATATCTCTCTCTCTCTCTATATATATAAATATAGTTGGTTTTGTATATATATTGTCTATATTATATATATATATATATATATTATTGCGATATATATATGTTTTCTTAATAGGACAATTGGACACAGGGAATCTCATAAACACCGTGATTTTCGTTATCTTTTACGCGGTTCATTCGCGAGAACCAAATTTTTCTTTATATATATATATATATATTACTTTCTTATATATGGCTGGTCGCGTCTCTATATATCAAGATGAAATGACGAAGTATATATATATGTATATATTTTATATTTTTATATATATATATTATATATATTATATATAGTATATATATTAACTATGTTTCATATATATATTATTATATATTATATAATATATATATATATATATAATATATATATATATATATATAATATATTATATATATATATTATATCAGTCTGCGATTGACACCTCGATCAATCAACAACAAAATTATAATCTGTATTGTGTATTATTTTTAATGAGACATTTGTCTAGTTTTTTTGCTTATGTGTTGACCAGAACAATAGACGTAGGACATAATTTCGAAAAAGGTCGCAGTGACGACTGAAACGTTATTTATACTACAATAGAAACATCTAAATTAATATTATTATATATATATATATATATATATATATATATATTATATATATATATATATATATTATTATATATATATATATTTATTATATATTATATATATATATATATATATATATATATATATATATATATATATATATATATATATATATATATATATATATTATAAGTGTGTGTGTGTGTGTATGTTGTATATGTAACAGTGTATCTTGCGATAATAGTAGGATGGTGATTTGTTGGCCTCCGTTTAACCCTTCCGTTCGTTCACAGTAACAAGCACTACCTGGACTCTCCTCTCTGGACATCGTTCACGAACTTCACCCGCTTCCACTTGGGCACAGTCGCCATCGGCTCTCTGATCATCACCCTCATGTCCATTGTGCGCGGCATCCTCAAGAGTCTGGCTGATAACCCAAGGACCAGGTGGCTGATTGATTGTTGCTTGTCAAACATCGAGGAGTTCATCCGGTTCTTGTCTAAGAACGCTTATATTCAGACAGGTAAGTGGCCGTACCATACGACTTTATTTGACCTTTTTCTTGGAATTTTTTGTAGGCTCTAGCAATGTTGAGACGAGTGATTCATTTAATGTGTTCATTTTATGAGCTATAAAAAAATCCATTGTTTTCAGCTTGTATTTTTTTTTCTGTTCCTGGGCATCTTGACCGAACCGTTATTTTTGGATCATCAATTTGTCTCATTTTAAATTTATTTTATATTCGGTCAATTTTCAATTTTTGTAGGATATGTTCATGTTTTCGTTTTGGTTTTATCGTGGTATGAATCCTAGTTTTTTTATGTTTTCATCACATAATTTCCTATTTCTTATAGTTTTCTGTAGGATTAACCAACCTTTCGGTAACTTAAAAAATTGTTGTGTATTCAATTTTAATATTTATAAATACATGTGTGATGATTTATTATGAAGGGTGTTCATATTTATTGTTATTATTATTATCTTTCTTAGCAATGCACGGACAGCCGTTCTTCAAATCTGGTAAGCGCGCAGCTAAACTACTCGTTTCCAACGCTGCCAACGTCATAGCTGTCAACTCCATTGGCGATTTTGTTCTGGTCATCGCGCAATTGCTCCTCATGGTTGTCTCAACTACTGCGGGAGTTTTTATCTCCAAGGTAATACAAACCGAAATGCTTGGAAGTCTATTATCATTAATCGTATATATATATATATATATATATATATATATATATATATATATATATATATATATATATATATATATATATATATATATATATATATATATATATTATATATATATATATATATATATATATATATATATAATATATATATATATATGTCACCGGAAGATAAAAAGATCCGCAAGTTTATAAATTTCCTAGGAAATTTATAAACCTTCGTAGGATTCTAAACGAGAGATAAATTGTATTATTTTACGCCCACATTTTCGCAAATTTATCAATTTACGACGTCTCGTGGAACTCGTGGTAAATTTATAAACTAACGGATATCCATTCGTAAGATTCTAAACGGTTCCACCAATCACAAAAGCTTTCAATTTTACGCTTCTTTAAAATACAGCAAATAACACACTGCTCTTTGATTGCTCGATGTTGAGAGTCTTTTTAATGACTTTTTCAATTTTTTCCTCAGTCCATTCCGACTTCAGTAGCTCTGTGGTAAATTTCACTTCGTCAACAAATTCTTGGCATTTACCACACTATCTTCACCATTTTGGCTATTCGCAGCTTGTAGGCCGTTCATTATGGGTCTAGTTTAGTAACCTTAGCAAAATAAAACTATTTTCACTGTTCCAACACAGTTACAACATTGAAAACTTTACAAAAACACACGAGCAATCGGTTTGTTTATGTTCCGTGACGAAAAATTGCGGTGGAGAGGAAGGAGATGGAACACGTGATTTATTCAACCAATCAGAGCGCACATGGCGTTTGGTTATTGCTTACTTATTATTTTACGCCTGAGTTTGGTAAGTTTATCAATTTGCGAAAATGTGGGCGTAAAATAATACAATTTATCTCTGTTTAGAATCTTACGAAGGTTTATAAATTTCCTAGGAATTTTATAAACTTGCGGTTCTTGTTATTTTCCGGTGACATATATATATATATATATATATATATATATATATATATATATATATATATATAATATATATATATATATATATATATATATATATTATGTATGTATATATATCTTCATTAACAGCCAATTGAACCACTTTATCAAAAAGTAGACGCCTCCTCATGATTCAAAACTTTTATTCCAAAATTCCATTCAAAAATATATCAAAACTGAAAGTAATACTATCTGTAATGAAAATAACGTAAAATCATTGATGAGAATAAAACGCGTTTAATATTTTACCAATTATCTTTCTAGGCGACAGGACTTACACACTACTGGGCCATTGCGATCATCTGTGCTTTCGTCGCCATTTGCATGGCGGCTACATTCTTTGCCGTATTTGAGGTTTGTATTAATAAACTCTAGAAATTCATAATATTTCAGAAAAGACTTTCGACTAACTATTTTTGAATCTATTCTATACAGAAATGTCATGATCGTATTGTCTTCGGAATTAAATTACCCTGTCAACATATTCTATTTTCGAAATTACACATTTAACTCAGTGGGGGACAAAAACATGAGTAAGCTAATGATAGAAAGTAACATTGTTAATTGCTCCTAGTTTCATTAATTGTATTGTGAATAATTTCAGGTAATTTAAGACTGTAACCAACCTCCCTTTTAACAGATATTTATGCCCGAGCTAGCAGGGAGATTGGTTAAACATATATTGGTTCTAGGTTGTTCTCAGTAATAATAACAAGAATAAAATGTAGGTATTTACTATCCTCTTTTTACATAGAGTGAGACTTATCTTGTTGTTTTTATATATAATTTTCCATCAACGTTTGAGATTCTCCTTTAGGTGGATTGTACTCTTGACTTCTGCCCTTTGTACCTCGTTTCTTGGTAGCTCCAGATAAGGTGAATATTGGCTCCAGGTGAGGTGAATTTCAAACTTCAGACAACGTGGATTTCAAACTTCAGACAACGTGGCTTTTAGCTCTAACCAAGGTGGCTAAAATAATTCGGGGCAAATCAACATACAATCTCAAACTTAATATTTTCCAAGAATATCTGTAGGGTATCGATGGCCAATTCAAACTAACATTTAGATTTATCTCAAGCAAAGATGCTAAGAAAGACAGTATATGTTCCAACATTAAACTGAACATAAGATATGACCACGTGAAATTTGCCATCGTTAGCCTACAAAAATCTTGTGTCAAATTGAGAGAATGAAATAAGCAAATAAAGTAAAAATATTTTAAATTAAGAAATGCAAGATGATTATTTCAATATTGAAAGATAAATAATTTAATATAGATAAATGAAAAAAAATGAAATGGCGGAAAAATGAAATAAGGAATCAATTCAGATTTTCAAGATAATGCATTAATACGGAATAATTATATTTCTTCTCATAACTTACCGTCTATCAGACGCCACAGATACTTAATAAATTTTAATAAACTTTAACAAACTATTCGTCTAATAGATATTGATTATAATTTTAACAATTAATGAACTGGTCTCTTCAACAACCATTTGCTAAAAGAAAGAACGATCTTGTACCTGTTAATTCGAAGCTATCTCGATTTATCGTAACACGCAGGTCACTAATCATAGAGGGAACAAAAGTGAAGCGTGGAATCACGGTACTCCGATGCGGAATTCAGTAGCGGCGGTTAATCGGGGAATTTACACGTTACAAGACCGGCGTTAATGAAGAATATCTTTTTTGTGACGATGAAATTTACTTAAACTTTCGTATAATCTATGGTATTTCATTCACAAATGTATAACGAAATTCATTAAAACCTTCCATTTCTTTATTCATACTGTTTGGACAGATGCATTCAAAATTAATTGGAAAAACATGAAACCTTCGCATTCGTTGAAATCATCTCGGGGCGATTGAAAAACGTTATAAGCTGTGGCTCCCCCGGGAGTTGCTCATGAAAAAGCTGATTTATAATATAAACTACTATGCAGTAATCTCCTAAGTATTAATATGAAGTTGTAAACCTCATCTACAAAGAATACTACTACAATATAAACAATCAATTGGAAAGCTGTATGGCGTCTTCTCAAAGAAGACTTGTTGTAGAAAACTTCTTATTGTAAATAACACTTCACAGTTTTTGATTTTCACTATATTTTGTTAACATGACAATTGTTTCGCCAAAACACAGTGGCTTCTTCAGATGTATAATACATACTAATTTTTAGAACGAGAATATTGAAAGATGAAGGAAGGTTAAAGGTTTTTATTGGTGCTATTACAAATATATATAATTTTTGTTTACACACGTCAAATAATAAAAAATAAGAATAGTAATAAAACCTATTCCTAACTATACGCTACATATCTATTTTCTAAAATATGTTAAAATTAAATTAATATCAAGTACAAAATGTTTTACATACATAACACTTCAAGATAACAATTGAATTCTGCACAAGCAACACAGCTAAAATCTGACTTAAGACATCTAAAACTCCACCACATCCTCATTCAAAAATTCAGCAACATCATAGTATGCCTTCCCGAGCAGAAAATTTTTAACTCTAATTTTAAAGGCCTTTAAACTCAATACTTTTACCGTATTAGGTAATTTGTTGTAAAATTTTGGTCCATAGAAATTTGTTCCGCTCGTGGATCTTTTGAGTCTTAATTGGGAAGTCTGTATGTTGTCTCGATTTCTTGTCTGGTAAGAGTGAATGTCTGAGTGTAGATTGTAATTATTGATGTTTTGCCTAATATATATTAGACATTCCAGAATGTATTGAGAGCTAAAGGTCATGATTTGAAGTTTTTTGAAAAGTGGCCTGCAGTGTGTTCTGCAGTTTACTCCCTCAATAGCACGAAGAGCTGATTTTTGAATTCTAGTACTTTTGTGGATTCTGAGGATGTGTTCAAGGTGTCCATGTCTCCTGCCACACTAATAAAGGCAGTATCATCTGCATAAATACAGGTATCTGCCTTCTCTATGCAGTTAGGCAGGTCATTGGCATATATAATGAAAAGAATTGGTACCAAGATGGACCCCTGAGGAACGCCCTGCTGTACCGACAAAATCTCAGATCTTTGTTCCCAGCATTCCACATACTGCGACCTGTCTTGAAGATATGAATGAATAAGTCTCAGCGCGATGTCCCCACATGATAATGTCCGAGCTTTCCAATGAGTATCTGCAAATTAGTGCAGTCGAAAGCCTTGCTCAGATCACATAAAGTGATCCGAGCAAAGCTTCCCCCCTCCAATGCAGTAGTCAGCCCATCAACAACATCCGTCAATGCATGAGTGGTCGAAACGGCCAGCTCGGAAACCAAATTGGGAATCTGCGAAAAGTTTATTACTCTCAAAGTAATTCACCAGTCGCCTTTTAATAGCGGACTCTATAACTTTGGATATAATAGGTATCATCGAGATCGGGCGGTAATTTGAGGGGGGAAAGGAATACATAATAAGAATGGAGAAAACCTAAACGTAATCACTTAGCAGGTAGATGGTACAAACTGTTAATAGACTTGGGAAAACACAAAAGGCACAAATATTCAATATTACATCTAGAAGAGATTTAACAACGGTGAACTATTCATATCTAACAAATTTAACAAATTATTGGATTGTTTCATACTATCAATTTCAAGAGCTTCTAATAAATTGAGTTTATAGCCTTTCTTTCCTATATGTAATACTTATTTCAAATTCACTATTGAAAATATGATTTTGTTCCAGGAGAATTGATGCATAAGTAGAATCTAATTTTTCCGTCGTAACTTTTATGTTCTGATATTCGAACACCAATGTTCCTGCCAGTTTGGCCAACAGATACTTCAGGACATGAACCACAAGTTAGCTTATAGATCCCTTATTTATTTTGTTGTGTAGTTTTATCTTTTGAATTTTTAATATGTTTTCCAATGGTAATCTGAGTTTTGAATGTTATTTTTAAATTTCATCTTTATATCCTTCCCAACATAAATTAGCAGCATTTAATAGCATGATAAATAGACTCATTAATATACCATTATCACAAGAAATTACACTAAGGAATTACAAATCATAAAACAAATAGTGCACAATAATGTCCAAAAATAATAGATAATATTTTATCAAGAAGTTTGTATAAGGTAGCCATTTTTCTTTAAATTATTAACTTCTACCTATAGGTGACCCAACACTCAAAATTTCAACTTTTTTGTCAAATCGAAATTTAAAAATAGCATTCAGAACTCAGAATACCATTGGAAAAATTCGAAAATTAATTCGAAAGATAAAACTACACAACAAAATAAATCAGGGATCTATAAGCTAACTTGTAGTATGAAACAATATAATAATTTATTAAATGATGAATTAGATATGAATAGTTCACCGTTGTTAAATCTCATCAAGATGTAATATTGAATATTTGTGCCTATTGTGTTTTCCCATGTCATTAACAGTTTGTACTTTCTACCTGCTAAGTGATTACGTTTAGTTTTTCCCCATTCTTATTGTATATTCCCTTCCTTCATCTCTCAATATTCTCGTTGTAAAAGTTAGTATGTATTATACATCTGAAGAAAAAACTGTGAAGTTTTATTTAGTAAGTAAGTAAAGTAAAGTAAAGTAAATATATTTCTCATGTCAATCTCACATAGGTGTTACATTCGTCAGATACAATATAATAAAATAAAAATCGTTTGAGGTCATGTTTCGATACATACAAGGACTCAAAGATATAGTTACTATAATGAAACATTACAATACACATTAAAAGAAAAGATGAAAACTTAGAGTTTCATGTCATGTTGAAAATTAGATATTACGATACATATTAAAATTAGTTAAAAACAGTGGCCAGGTACTCTTGAGCATCATAAAAAGCCCCCTTGATTAGCAGGGTTTTCATCTGCTGCTTGAAGTTATCCATTGGTAGGATCTTCAATTCATTTGGGATCTTATTGTAGAAATGGATTGTGATGTAGTCCACTCTCCTTTGGCATTTTGATAGTCTACAGTGCATAGGGACCAGATTTGATTTATTTCGAGTGTCGTAGTCATGTTGTTGTTCGTAACTATCGTACTGAGATTCATTGCTTTTTATTAGTAACAGGTTCTGGAGGATGTAGGCAGATGGAAGAGTTAGTATGCCCAGCTTGACAAACATGTGTCTGCATTCATCTCTGTGCTTGAGCCCCCCCCCCCCAATCAGTATCATCACTCTACGTTGCAGTGCAAAAACCCTATTTGCTTGAGATGATTCACCCCATGCTATTATTTCATATGTTCATGTTAGCATGAAATAAAGAGTGATATGCAATTTTAAGTGTTGCATCCGATACTATGCTTTTTAATTTTTTTAGGACAAAGATTGACGAGCTTTTGCAGACATTATTTATGTGAGGTTCCCAATTTAACTTTGCGTCAAATGTCACCCCAAGGAACCTTACCGGGTCATTTATTGATGTTGTTTCTCTAAGAGTGAAGGTCATGTCTTGGGTTTTTCCTTTATTCAGTACCAGCCTATTTGCCAAGAACCATTTGTCTGCTTTTTTTATTGTATCTTCCATTAGGTTTTCAATCTGTTTTTCATCTTTTCCCTCACTTAGGAATGTTGTATCATCTGCGAATAATACTGTTCTTGCAGATTTAATGTATTGTGGTAGATCGTTTATATATATCAGGAAAAGGATTGGTCCAAGTATTGATCCTTGTGGTACGCCTATTTGTAAGGTTTCTGGTTCTGACCATTTATTTCCCATTTGGACCCTTTGTTGTCTGTCTCTTAGGTATGAGGCAATTGAGCCTACACTTGATTCATTAGTACGTATACAGTGTGTAAACAGTGAATTAAATTTATAAATAAACATTTTGTGATAAATTTGTAAATCATCCTATACGAAGCACTTGTATGCCAAGAAGTTTCACTTCTGACATGTGTACTTTGTACGCAGACATGTGTATTACTAATAATTTTTCAGGCCACGATCGACTGCATCTTCATCTGTTTCTGCGAAGACACGACTCTAAATGACGGCATGGCCAGGCCCTACTTCATGTCCAAAGGCCTGATGCAATTCATCGAGGACTCCAAGGCCATCATGCCGAAGAAGAAATAAATCGATCTAAATATCCGTTAGATCGATTATGTTTACATGAATGGATGTTTTGTTGTCGTACCTAACTTTCAAATATGTTTGTTTTATTTGAAAGCCGTAATGTTCAAATAATATTATAATATTTAGTATTTGAACCAATATTTAACTGAGTATAGAATTTACGTTTTTTGAATTGATGTATCTATATAAAAGTATTCTATATAGCTATTCTGACTGGGAATCAATCGGACCTTTTTTGAAGATTTGATTATAGAATAAAAATCACAAAGGATTCAAAGATCGTTTAAAGAATAAATTTAATTTTTTTAATATTGTTTCTGTTTCCATAAATTCATTTCAATGGAACCAATGAATTGAGAAATTGAGATTTAATTTTCATGGTTCAATAATTTGTAATTTGTTTTTTTCACAAGTAGAGTGAATATATTTATAATCATTCGTAACTTTCAGATCAGACTAAAAATTTAGTTAATATAAAAATAATAATGGTACAATGTAAACTAGATATCAGACTGAAAAAAAGAAAGAGATTATTGCCGAATGGGCGTTGCTAGCATTTATGGATAAAGTATAATGAAAAAAAGTACTTATTAATAAATATCTATTTTCTGAGATTGCATTTACGCAAATTTGTCTTTATTTGTATTTTTCGATAACTTTTGAAATTAAGATATCGAGTATAATGTTAAACAACATGAACTAAATAGCTTTAATAACTGGGAATACTCAAACTAATAAACGGTGTTCAAATAGTTTATAACAATCTAATTTGATACATTTACATATTTATTAAAAAATTAAGTCATTGCAGGATCATGCCAAATCGAGATTTTGAGTGAAACAACTCGAATATATATTTCTGTAACTTCAAATTTAGACTTAACATGAATTAATAATTAGTAGTTCAATTTGCAAAGAAAAATCTACTATATCGTTGACAGTTTAACTGAAGATGTCTTCCAATCTTTGCAAATTTCAGTCAAAATATCTATTTCCATTAACAGTCGCATATTTACATAAAAAACGTTCTTCTTTGATAGAAGTTACGCGTTATTAATATTAAGAAACATTCAGAAGAAGTCCGATGTACCCAATC
>JARQZK010001485.1:592500-648335 GCA_030704885.1 Cynegetis impunctata | reverse complement strand
AACGGTAAGCTATAGGGAGTCTAGGTTTTGGGGCTGGAAACCGTAGGAAAAACAGGAAGTTAATTAACACTTGCAACTTACATTGATTGTTTCTTCCAAGGTGGAGTCGTCGGTGCTACCCTTGCTTTGCACCCTGTTTGAATTCTTGTCTGGTCAGTAGAACTCGGGACTGGTACTACCAAATTCGCAATCACTATGAGATAAAACTGAGCTTGTGTTGTAGTTCGGATTGTGCTCAAGAATTAAAATTCACTTAAACTTTTCTTCTTACTTTTTAAGTTAACGCATTGATTAATCTTCTTACAAGATTCGGAAGATTTATCTTGTTTGTTGAAATTATTTTATTCGGAAGGGTTTAATGCAACAATCCCATCCTCGTCGTCAATTTTGGTTTTCAACACTAAGAGTTACTTTTTAAAAAAAAACAATTTATTCAATGTGAAGTTTACAAGATGGAAGTTACATAATTAATCCTACGGTTCAATGTTAGTGAGGGCTTATATAGGCAAGCAGCGATGAATCAGTACAAGGTTACTATTGACGTCATTAAAATGGATAAGCTGTACTTTGACTACATAACTATATACTATATATATATATATAATATATATATATATATATATATATATAATATATGTATATATATAATATATATAATAAAAATAATAATAATAATATTTATTTAGTCCTCAAAATTAATTCTACATCAAAATATGACTCACAATGCAAAACTAAAATGGAAACAAGTCAGAACATGAAAACTCAATTGTAACAAGGAAACGAAACAACACTACTATTTACTTTTGCAATAATTAAAAAATTCCTCAACTGAATATGGTTCACACTTTACCATTAACTTATAGATTCTGATTTTGTAATGTTTTGTGCCACTCGCTAACTGAAGCAAGACAAATAAACAGAAAAAACGCAAGACAGTTGAAATGTGAGACTGCCATCATGTATTGCGTATACCCTTCTCTCTTAAAGTTCAGTAATGTATCGGGTAGATATATGGAATATTCTACGAGTGGTATTCTCATTTTATAGTTCTTCAAAACAAAGAGGCTGGGAATTAAGAAACGTAAGCAACCGGTCAATATATAGTCTATACACTGTGAGTATAGAACACTTCCTGAAAAGCCGTCTACATGTCTGTCTGTACTGAAGCTTAGCAATCGTTCTCAAAGCCCATTTTTGCGTTACGAAAATATTCTTCATATATTGGGATTCCTCTCCAGAATATAATTCCATATTACATGATGGATTGAAAGTTTGAGCAATACAGTATCTTTAAAATATTGAAATGAACTTGTTATTTGACAGCGAATAGGGTATGACTAACTGTGTTGAGCATTTCCCGAAGGTACATATATGTATAAATACAATTATATATATATATATATATATATATATACCCTATATATACATATACTTATACATATATATATATATATAATATATAAATATATATATATATATATATATATATATAATATATATATATATATATATATATATATATATATATATATAATATATATATATAATTATATATATATATATATATATATATATATATATATATATATATATATATATATATATATAATACAATATTTTGCGATGAACAGACCGAAAATATATTGATTCAATTTTTTATACTATTTGAGCTTTCGCCTCATTTTTTGGCTACTTCAGGAATCTGAAATTTTACAAATGAAAGTGGAAAACATAAGCGAAGGAAACTCGACAATCAGCTTGCAGTAGTTTGGGGTTTAACTCCGATGAACTTACAAAGAACTTCCATGGATGAATTTCATAAATCACAGATGATCACATCAGAAATTAAGCAGGACATGAGTGTATATTTATATATTCTAAAATTTATTACACTAGTTCCAAAATCATAAAAAATAATTAATTCACTATTTGCACGAATTTCTATTATAATATTATGCCTATATACAAAATGGCGAAGAAGAAAGTATTTACCACTAATAGTTAAAATAATGCAATTAATATTCTTCCTTTCATGAGCTCATTAATAAAAATATGATTGAATTGTGATTATTGTCTAGTGAATATAATTTGAAAAAATTTTCTATTATTAATTGGTCAACTTCTCTGACATCATTTTTAGTAATAAAAAATTTCAATAATTATGATTTTACTATGGAAAAATTATATATTTTCACGAAGGAATATGTTACCATAAAGAAATTTGATATATTATAAATGATAATAAAGAAAATAACTTCTCTCTCTTATTATGAAATTATTAATCTTCTTCGAGATAATTATTAGTAATTTGATCGAATTGACAAAAATTACGTCAGTATTCATACTAAGCACTCCATGTTTTCAAGTTTTCTGAAATGTTTCATTTGTGTATGTGGAAAATTCGTGTCATTACTGACACCTAACTTACCTCGCAAGTACTAAGTTATCAAGCGTCTTGTAAATCATCAGAGAAAAGGCGTATAGTTCGTAACTTTCACGAGTATGAATATAAGTCACTTATTGTAATTAATGGTTAAAGTTGGAAATGGTGGTGCGTTTCTCGTACCACCCACCACCAAACTAAAGAGCTTTACATGTTTTCCAGGCAGCCACTTCACCCACTCAAGTAATAAGGGCTGCTTTGAATTTTCTCTTTCGATTCGTAATACTTCCTTTCATCTGTCGGTTCAGTTTGTGCCCCACTTTTTACTCAGCTGGAAAATATTTTTGTAATATGCCACAAAATGGGTAATTCCATTATCCAATTACATATGTGAATAATGTTTTCGTTGAAATAATTTAAATTTTCCTCAACAAAACAACTGCAACTTAAATTTTGTGTTGATTAAATTTGTTGAAAGAGAGACAAAAAAATAAGTTTTCTCATCATAGGAAAATATTCACCATATGTATTTGAAGATGTCGTACAATAGTTCAAAAATCTTATAAAATTGATTCGACAAGTGATACTTTTAAAGTGATTCATATATAGATGAAAATTACATGCTTTCAATCAAGTAATTTGTATACATTTTTCGAAATAGTAACTTATAATAAACAATTTTTAATTTATTATTTTGATTTATATAAATTTATTATACATTCATTATTTTATTGTTAACTCCCTAAAGATTCATCATGAAAAAATTAATTTTATAAAATAAAAACCGAATGTTCATGAAATTAGTTGTGGTAGTTGTGAAACATATTTTATTGGTAGAATTTTCAAAAATAAACAAATTATAATTTCAGTACATAAACATAGTTTTGATCATAAAAATGTAGATTCTCAGTATGCAAATCTTTCAATTAATGAGAACCAATCATTTAGTTCAGACTATGAAATATTGACGAAGAAGAATGAAGCTTTCAAATTGAACTACCCAATATTTTTACAAATAAGAAATTCGGCTAATGGTCAGGTAGAACTAACAAGTAGCCTCTTATTGAACAGTTCGTGGTATTGGTACGGTTTGAATAAAGCAACTATTTGACATAAGCTCCTAGATAATTAAGATATATATATATATATATATATATATATATATATAACATATATATATATATATATATATATATATATATATATATATATATATATATATATATATATATATATATATATATGTTCTACAATGGGTACTAAGAACACAGGGTTGTATTTATGAATCCCAGAACGGTATTATAGTTATTAATTATTTGGAGTGGTTAATTATTATGAGATTTCTAATACCAGGTTCAATAAAGGTGAATTACTAAGTGTAGTTTGTTCATTGAGTAAAATATCTGACGATGACGATTTGTTCTAAAATTTACATGGATTTCAATAAATTTTATTTTTGAGTATTATTTTCCGTACGTGAAACTTTAAAATTATGGTGGAAATGAGTTTCTTCTATTGAAAGGTTTAAGTAATGGAAGTCGTTCTTATTATTAACATAACATTTTTCATGTTATTTGATTCTATTATGAACCATCTGACCTATATAAAATTAAGGCATGAATCACACTCAAGTTTATATACTACTGATTTATTATTTTTATATAATTTCCGTTCATTGTTTTTAATGATTATACTTAAAAAGTTGGTTTTAAAAACTAAATTATGATTGTTACTCAAAAATATTCTGGAAACTTCCTTTTTAATTTCCGAGTATATGTGAGTGTTTTATACTTTGTGATTTACGTGTATTATTTGTGGGATATATACTAAGTTGATAGCTTCGATAGCTTATAAGAATTTTTATTCAGAAAATTTAGAACATAATCTTGTTTATTTCCATTTTTATGGACTATTGTTTTGATATAATCAAGTTCTCTGTTAAAATTTTCTTCAGATGGGGCAATAATAAAAAATAATCAATCTATGAATCAAAGAATTGAGAAGAGCCATATTATGAGAGACTAAGTGTATCGATTTACTATGAATAATTGTGTCTGTATGTGTTTATGGTTTATCGAAAAACTATGTTTGTTATTGTTAAAACTGAAAAATAATGGATTTTTTAAATTGCTTTTTCTATAGTAAATTTGATGCTAGGATGTCTATCAGATCATAAAAAACAAGCTGGAACATCATCTACATATCTATTCTAGTAAATAAATCGTGGATGTTAATAAATTCACTTTATAAACTTATTCAAAATTTTCAATTAATTTTCATTCATCGTGCATAGCATGCAGACGTTCGCCGATTTCGATTTATAACCTCAAAATATTCCCATATATTTTGACGCCGAATTCCGTTCGAAGTCGAGCTGTTAAAACACGCACACACAAACTAACATTCCTATCCCGGTCAAAATATCTGCGAATCGGATCTCGGATAATAAAGTCTATAAATCGAATCAGAGTCGAACAATTACAATTGCATCGAACAGATAACAGATGGGGCGCGCCTAGGACGCAATGTTGTGGAACTTGATTAGCTGCTAATGAATGGCGCTACCGGGCCCTTTACAATTGGATTAAAGCTCCCTCGGGCGCCCACTGCTCCGCGACTGGCACCCCTCTCGGGCGAATTTTTACAGGGCTTTTTTATTAACGTCAGTTTCTGGGACAAAATGGATTTTTGATTATATCGCGCGGAGCCGGGGAAAATCCGCTAAATTCCTCTACTCGCAATATGAAAATTAAACATCCTGTACTGTTTATATTCAATTTTGAACATATGATAAAATACAAGAGGTGTAATGAGGTATTCGTTTGGAACGAATCCTTTCGACATATATATATATATATATATATATATATATATATATATATATATATATATATATATATATATATATACAGGGTGTCCCACCGGGAAAGAACGCGATCTCTATATGGAAAACTACACATAGGAAACTTTTGAAAATTTGACAGTATACTAATGTTGATAGGGGCAACTTGACTAAAATATTTTCAATATGGTGGCACTTCCGGTTATACCGGAAGTAGATACCAACTTGCTTATTTTAAATTGGATACCCTATATATTAATACATTTTTAGATTCTACGCAAGATTCTAGGCAGATTTTTTGTATTATGTCCTATACCTAAGTCTAAGCGTTTTTGACATATTTAGGTTTTTATGTCAAAAATGACGATTGCAAGCCCTAATATAATTATATATTGTTCCTATAAGGATTCTCGTATTACTTACTTTGGGGTGGATTCCTTATTGAAAAAGACTTGTTCTAATAAATTTTGTATAGTATTTGGATAACTAATCATACAGGGTGTTCGAAAAAAAAGATCTAAAATGAGATTGAGAAAACTGACAAAAATCAATTTGTTCAAATGGACACCCCCTATTTTTCTTATTTTGTAGTATTTAGTATTTAAAAAAAAGGTAACTTTGTATGAAGTTATCTCTACCTAAAATTTGAAGTTTTCGAAATATTGCCAATTTAATATTTTCATATGGCGATTTTGCATTTAATAGTTAAACAATTAGATCTAGGATAGCCACGATCGTATTTGACATTTCAAATCATCGTAATGGCACCCCGGTTAAATTATACAAACGAAAATTATTTAAACTTTTAAGGCTTATCTAAATCATTTTATTTATTATTTATTTAAATGCTGCACTAATAAAAATATGGATAACATAGGGATGATATTTGTGTTTCCGTGAAATTCTTAGAACTGACGATTTAGATAAGCCTGATTCTAATGCCATCTGCCTTGAAGATTTTGTTGGATATGCTTCAAAATATCCCAAAATTGCTATTTCAATATTTTCATTGTTAACAACTGGTTTCTTTCTGTACACTTATGCCTTTACAGATCCAAAATTCTTGAAGTTTTCTATAATTCGTTTAACAGTATTTGGTGATGGTTTTTGTTTATGAGGATATCGGGTCGCACATGTATCACATGTTCTTGAAATAATTTGTCACATTGTCCATAAATAATAAATAAGTTTAAATAATTTCGTTTGTATAATTTAACCGAGGTGCCATTACGATGATTTGAAATGTCAAATACGATCGTGGCTATCCTAGATCTAATTGTTTAACGATTAAATGCAAAATCGCCATATAAAAATATTAAATTGGCAATATTTCGAAAACTTCAAATTTTACTACAAAAATAATAAAACTACTAAATACTACAAAATAAGAAAAATGGGGGGTTTCCATTTGAAAAAATTGATTTTTTACGGTTTTCTCAATCTTATTTTAGATCTTTTATTTTGAACACCCTGTATGATTAGTTATCCAAATACTATACAAAATTTATTAAAGCAAGTCTTTTTCAATAAGAATATTTAGAAACTGCAAATTTAACATTCTAAATGTATTCAATTCTCTATATTATAAGGATTTCTTCAATCGATCTCTAAATAAAAGCTTACTTTAACGTACACGAAATTGATCGTTGATGACCCATTTTAATGTACAATTTCTCCTATTTCAGTGTATGATTGTCATGGGCAACCAAACACACAAGAATTCAGCACGAAATAGTTGAATTATTCTGTGTCTGTACTGTTATTCCACAGAGAAAAGGAATTCATAATTCAAATCGAAAAATTTAACTCTATACAAAATAAAGTAGAAACTGCGGAAAAAATTTTATGCAATAAACGTTCGAAAGTAATTAACACTTCAGCTTCCACCAGTTGCACATAATATTCCTTATCGGATATTGTAGGTAATGTGAACTATTCATAATGTCACATGTCTAATAATTCCATCTATGAATTTCTCAAATTGTTCCATCGGAAGCATAAATATAAATATATCGAAATGAACATTGAAATTTATATTGTGTCAAATGTATATGTTATGCAAAATAAAAGTTTACTTCAATCAAGAATTTATACTCAATTGATGATGAGGTCGACGGAAAAATCTTGTAATAAACTCGTTTATTAATGTAGCGATTAATGGTCTCGAAATATCTCAACCATTAATTGCTGTCATTGATAAACTAGTTTATTAAATAACTATAAATGTTGCTCTAAATACCATTATTAGGGCTAGAGTGTCTTTAGAAAGGTGCAAATGTCGATCGTCTAGTGTAACTAATAATTTCCTTAAATTATTAGGTAGATTTAACTAATTTTTTGGGGGCTCGGGCCCCCTCAGGCCCTATGGAGTCAAGGATAACTATGCTACCATAAATATCCTAAATATATATATTATTAAGCATAATTGAGAAGGATTTTAGTTATACTGTACATAAATTTATTCTAATATATATATATATATATATATATATATATATATATACATACATACATACATATATATATACATATATATATATATATATATATATATATATATATACATACATACATACATATATATATATATATATATATATATATATATATATATATATATATATATATATATATATATATATATATATAGATATATATCAAAAGCTTGTTTAATTTAATTATTCATTCCGATCTCTGATTATCATTTTACGAATAGAAATTTAGATTTAAAAAAAAATTATAATCAATGCCCCACTTCAAAATGATAAATGATCAACTTTAGCTACAATATAAAAATCCCACGAATAATTCTATACTTGAAAGATTGAATATTACATAGATTTCAGTCTTCCAAAAAACAGTATTTTCAGGACTTGTTACGTAAATTATAATTATATGAATATTTCTGAATGCAGAGTCAGGAATAAAGGGTTAAAATGAGGAAAAAATTATGAACTGATATATTTTCACAAATAAATGTTCTTACAAGTTACTATTATTATTTTAATTCATCAATTATGAATCAATCGAGTCAGTTCGATCATTGACAAGACTTTATTTTTATCATGAATAATTTTGTTTTTTTCAAGTAATTAATTTAGTTTAGTTTTCGGTAATTATCTCATTATTCAGAATTCTTCAATCTCGGTGCGATAATTAAAGAAAGTTTAACCTAAAAAGCTTGTTGGTTCTCCTCAAATATAGTGTTGATTGATCAATCAGACCTATTCAAAATCCTTTGGATATTGGACAAATTAAGAAGAAAACTCTTTTTTCAATTCATTTCACATCATTTGCCGTTTCGCGTATGATAATTTTTTTTTAGGAATTATCGAATTCTAGGAAATCATGTCGAAGTTTGATGTATTAGATATTGGTGGATGCTTCGAATTTAGATGTTATAATTTGTTTTATGTCGCTACCCGCATTACTTTATCGCTGCTTTGTGCAGTGTTTATTCAAACGTTTGTAGGCGCATTATAAGTAAAGTGTCTTTTGTTGTTCGATTACTGAAATTGTTCTACATGTTGAATTCAGCGGATGTTGCTATCATTCATGAATAAAATTTATAGGTGTCAATTATTATATTGAACATTTCGGATTTACTACTTATTACCAGATATTGTTTTGAATATCACGATGATTAGTCTATATATATATATATTTATTTCATTTAAAACTACACCACTCAACAGCTTAAGTCAGTTATAGAGTGCGAAAAATATAATAAAATGAATACAAATTATATGAAAATAAATACAAACAAAAATTAAAAACAATATTTCAGAAACATAGTAAATGATGCAACTCTGTGAGCAAACAAAAATAAAAATCTCTTACTGGAAAAAAAAGAAGGCTCACTCACAGAGTCACACCAAAACCTTACATCTAAAGTAACAGTCAAAGAAGAGCCCTTCTGACATCACCAAACCTATCCTCAAATATGTCAATGACTCCATGAAAAGGCTCGAAATCACTACAAATTTTGTGAAGTGGAGAAAATGCAAGGACATTTGTACGGACTAGAGGTGGATAAAAATTATTCATGTCTCGACTAGTCCATCTCAGAACACGCAACTTTATAAGAGAAAGTAGAAATGAACAGTCAATGGAATTACTAAACATTTTGTATAAAAACATAATTCCCAAATATATTCTACGAGTTTCAAGTAATGGAACACTGAATCTATATATATATATATATATATATATATATATATATATATATATATATATATATATATATATATATATATATATATATATATATACAAGAGGTGTTAAAAAATACACCATAGGCGAAAATTTTTAGGATTTCAAGGTCAACCGCCTTATAATTTAAAGAAAATCAAAGTAAAACAAGCACCCTAAGCTATTAATTTGATGACATCCGGTGACATCGGAAGCCGATGTCACCGGGATAGAAACAATTAGACATAAGAGTTTATAAACTTGGGGTAAATCTTGATTCAAATCATTATCAAAAAGGTATTTAATAGTCCTCACATGATTTTCATTTTGCCGCAAAATTTCATTGTCATTATAAACAACACACAGTTCACTTTTTATGGCCACCTTATCAAAAAAAGTGTATTTTTGACATAAAGATTCCAAAAGGTTATCTGGAAAATTAGCCGAAAATCCGGTAAACAAATTTTTATTGAGTAAGTCGAAGAAATGCAGTTCTTTCAAATCAGAGAACCTTATTTCTATTTGACCCCTAATAGAATCCAAAATTTCATAAAATATTTGCTTATAGTGAAGCTCCATATCTGCGTAACTGAATTTCTTTCACTTTGGGCTAAATTGAGTCGTATCATCAGTAGTTTGAAATACAGAAAATGGTGTTTTTAAATAAACTTCTGCACGAAATTCTGAAATTTTTTCCAAGAGAAACTTGAGCCGATTTTGTGAGTAAATTACATCTGAAAACTTGTGCTGTAAGATTTGAAAAACTATTTCTGTTTGTTCAAAAATTAATTTAAAGATGTTTAAAAAATATATAAATTCCTCATCTTGTAAGTAAGATATTAATACGCGTGCGGTATTTAAAGTTACTTTATCGGTAAAAAATTCCTCACTTTCAACTATAGAATTAAATCCTCAAATCCTAAGCGGCCCCAAACAGAGACATTTTCCCTAGTAAAAAGTAAACACTGCCAACAAAATAATTTATTTTTTACCTGTGATCCGGTTAGGCAAGGATGTCTCTCATAATTCCTTGTATTAAAACCGCGGTTTTGTTTTCTGTTACGCTGCACCAAATAGTTCAATTCAGGGGTAGGTCGCAATGTTTTTATCAAAACTTTATCCTCATAACTTAGTGCACTAAAGTTATGGGGTAACAAATATTCCACTAAGTCACCATTGAAATTTTTGAAATTAACTTCAGTAACTAAACTCATTTTAAAACAATACGCGAGCAATATAAGTAAACAAGCTGTTGTCCGTCATTAGTCACTACGATCACACTACGTACGATTCAATTTCCAACGAATTCACTCGATGTCACGCGAAATTCTATAGTTGTGATTGGTCGACATTGTATAAGACTGGGTTCCTATCCGTGTTGCCATTTACATGTGTTTTGCTTTTCTGCATAATGAACGTTGAGACTATACCTTTCCATGCCTCCGCAGCGTTGCCACAAATCTTGAAATGAATGAAATGCAGTAAATGTAATTACATACTGAAATTATTTGTCAACGTTTCGTAAAATTTCTATGAAATTATCAAGGGTCTAATTAGAAAATATCCGAATTACAACACGAATATTCGCGATGTCTTGATAAAGTAAAGTTTGAAGAAACGCTGTCATCTGATTTCAATTTAATAAGTATAAGTGGTGAAAACCACCATCCGTTTCCACAAATAGATAACTTACAAATTATGCACAAATTATTGGAAGAGACCAAACTAACTTACCTAGAATCATTGTAAATTTTCAAACTCAATCATAATGCAAAAGAAATCTTGCTGAACGACCAGATTGACTAGATATATTCTCTTATATTTAGTGTATTCAAACAAACAATGATTTTTCTAAGAACATTTTAGGTACCAGTTTGGGATATCCACTTCGATTAGCCCTTCTTGAAATATGTTTTTTCTGTGTATTTAGGTACCTGTAATAATTCTTCCCCACCTGTAAGCGTCAAGTCTATAATTATGTATTCAGTTCTTAACTCAATCTGCCGATAAAGGTCTAGTGACCGGAATTGCAATCGCAGTTTTATATGTTTTAAAGTATGTTTGTGATAATAAAAGTAGTAAATTAAAGTTTTGTTTCTGGTTATAATTATTCAGCTAACTTTGCGCCTGAAATTTTGATTCCTATGTGTATTGAAGTTCAAGTCATTTGCTTTTATTGTATTGATACGACACTTTGGTACACTTAACTCTTCATGTTCTCTTCAAAATATTCAGCCTGCTTTCTCAGAAGCTTGTTTGAATGTTTTGAAATATAAAAAAAAATTTAAGTGATATATCGAAAAGGATTTTCAATAGTTTTCATATATTCGAACAATTCCAAAGTGATATACGGATGCTTTTGAATTAGTTTTCATGTTCAATGCTGGAATTTACATTCTTGGACCTATTTTTTTCCATTTTACTGCGTAAGTATTCGAAATGATTTTATTTCAAGGCTGTGATGCTTCTGAAGTATGCCAAAGGATATTTATGTTAAAACCGATTTACCTGCGTATTTTGCAACTATAAATCATTATAATTTGAACGTTTTATAACAGGCCGAAAATTATGAACTCAAACTGTATTATACTCGGCAGCAAATCCAATTAAGCCAACAACATGGAAAATGAGTTATGTTATTTCAGAAGAGTTGGTTCATTTTCGAAAACCAAACACATTATCAATTTATAATTTCATTTCTACTTCATTAACAAAACTATAAATTTGTTCTAATGGCTTTCAAGCGTTCGTTATAACAAAACCAAAACTCGATCGCAACATGTTTAAATCAGCAACTTCATTCCAATGTTTGCATTGTTCTAAAACCGCCATACTGTTTGAAGGATAATCGTTATTACATGGACCTCGCATTTGTCGGCTGAATTGAGGAAAATTAAATTTAAATAATTACTCGTCGATGAATTTGATTCTTGATATAGCCAACAAATTTTAATTAGTTCCGAATTCAATCACACAGAGTTCTAGATGAAACATTACACATGAATATTTCCATATAAATATTCAAAAAATTTAGTTTGAGGGTATATTAAATTATATTATTACTTTATATATCTAGGTATTCTTTGAAATTTTGAATGGCATTATAGGGCATGTAATAAATTATATGAAAGCTCTTTTGATGTTGTTTCTGAATTCGTAGAAAAAAATTGAAATCTTACTATTCGATCTCAGGATTTTTTTTTAATTTAAATTATTTATTGAAATCCCAGATTGACGGCTATTAATGGTCAATATGCCAATTCAGTTATTTTTGGTAAATTTAAAAACCTCTAGAGATCACTCGCATTCTGCCGCAGTAAGTTGTAACTCTTTTGAAAGAAAACTTTCTTGCGAATTTAGGATTAGTATTTAATAAGAAACTCGTGAGCAGTAGAGCTCCATCACTAAATTCAGATTTTTCGCGCGAAATGGATCGCGCCTAGATGCGATTCTAAATTGCAAACCGAATAAAAAAGTCGAAAACAATTTATTTAATTCTAAAAACAATTGCGAAATACATCGTGATTGAGGAAAAAAGTTGAAACCAACGAAGAAACGTAACTCAACATCAACTCAATCCACAAACTAAATTTCAACCTTCTATTGTGAAAAAAAAGGAGCATTTATATATATATATATATATATATATATATATATATATATATATATATATATATATATATATATATATACCTATATATATACCTATATATATATATATATATCAGACATGAAATTTTTTTTGAAAATCATGGTCTAGGAGGTCTAAAACAGAAAAAAACTACTTCCGTAACTGACAGCTTTCCTTCGATATATTGCAATAGGATGTATTTCATGGAAAAATATGACTAAAAAGCTTTTATATGATGTTCAGATTTCCTACATTTCCATTTCAAATTTGATTTTCTAGATCTAACTAGCAGGGGTGGCAACTACAAAAGCAGTAATAGCTACTGTAAATCGATGGCCCCCTCAAATTAAGAATATAATGCCCGATTTCACCAACTAATTCCTAAAGTTAGGCAATACTTAAATCGGTTTTAGGAATTACTAAGTGCAATTTGCGTTTCACTACGCGTTAAGTAATGCCCAAGGACGATAGGAAATACCTAACGTTAGGATAGCTTTTTAGGTCTGCCTAGAGTATTTAGAAAATGCTTAACCTCAAATTATTTAGTTGTCAATTGCACATCAAATTTAGGGATATTTCCATTGAAATATAATAAAATTATTATATTTCTATCATTTTTTCTGTTCTTCTAACTATCCTTTGTCAAATTTACAGTGTAGTATTAAACAGTGGTACCAATTATATGTACAAAACTTTCCAAATCAAGTTTTTAACAACGTATTTCTTAAATAAGGATTTTTTAGTTTGGTGAAATCCGATTTAGGTAAGTATCGGATTTAGGTATTTCCTATCGTAGGAATTACTCAATTAGGAACATCCTTACATCTCGTTGGTGAAATCGGGCATAAATGTTTTTGCAAAATTTTCAAAACTTTATAATTAAAGAAATTATCCGGTGTAAACTTTCATCAAGGACACCCTGTATATTTATGAAACATAATATATTTTCTAAAAAATCAACATCCAGTAAGTATTAAAAATTTCAGAGAGTAAAAAGTATATAATTATACCCCAAATTCTAATATTCTCAAGCACCCTCTGTTTGCAATACATTTTCTCAATTTGTAGAAAAACAGCATTTCCAGTAGAAATAATAACAATTCTAATCGTATGTAATAAAAATTTCGTGTTGAAAATAAAAATAACTGGTGTGTTACCTACTCAAAATGAAAGAAGGTGAAAGCTATGACAATCACACATTTGTTTGGATTTTAGTGTATAAACGATGACAAGACACTTATAGATTGTTTCCATTTTAGTGTAATGCAGTGCATTACTTCACTGATGTCTTCATTGCCATTGACGATAATTTATCTTTCGAGATGTCCGAGATATCACAACAAAAATCATCTCCAGGGTCGCGTAGGTGCGTTATGAGCTTTCTATGATAATGTAGGCTGTTAAGGGGCACGATAGCCACCCCCCGAGGTCCCACCCATCGGGACTAGACGGGATGTCTTATTTATTCAAATTCGCCGCGTGTAGTCCAGGTCCGGCCGAGCTTCCTGTTGCAATTTGAATATATTAAAAGCTTATTTCGTTGTCTCATCTTGGGAGGTACGGACAGATTTGGAGGTCGTTTGACTTTCATGATTTTATTCATTTTTTTTCGTATCGACATCGATCGGGCTATTTGGTTGTTATTTATCCTTTGGTAATATGAATATTTGAACCTTCTTGTATGGATGCTTTCAATATAGAGTTGAAAGAATTTTATTTGGAATTATTGAGAATATTATTTTAAATTATCTACGTATGTTTATTTTAATTCAATGTGTCACTAAGATTTTTATTCTGAACAAAAATGAGATGATTTATTATCATCTTAGTGTTGCACAAACGAATATATAATATATATATATATATATATATATATATATATATATATACACAATTTATTTAGAATTTGATACCAACATCTTCGATTGTTTCAACATCATCAAGTATGACAACTACTACAAGTTCATAAAATGATTGAATTACTTTTATCACTTCATGTTTCAAATCAAGAAAGGGTGAGCTATAGATACATATCTAATTAATTATGGAGACATATAAGGAGCAGTCATTTTCTGAAGTTTTATAGATTTTTAAACATACATAGGTACGAACAAGTTGATTTTTATACCGTTGTTACAACGTGTTTCAAGACATTATTTTGTTTGGTTTATTTGGTGGTCCATGAGAGATATCTTTTTGTCTGATTTCAAATATTTCTTGAACTGTATACTAAGGTCATTAAGCTAAGAATGTTGAGCATTCACTATACATTAGAATGTAGAGAATATCTAACAAAATATGTTTATCGGTTCAAATAAAATTAAAGATTAATCAATAGGTATCAGTTTTTCATAGTATTCAACCATACAGATAAAAGTCGATTAAAATTTCTACAAGTTCCTATTCAGTTGAATGAAATAATCTCGGAAAATTTCAAAATATTTCAGATTCTTCAGGATTGTATCGTCAAGAATATATCATAACAAGCTAATAAAACACAATTAGATTATCAGGAAGATTAAAGATATGTGTAATATTCATTATAAATGCTTGGATATTTAAATAATCTCAGTGTTGAAACATTTTCCACTAATTAGAGGGTTTGCTCAAAAATCTGAATCATGATTTAACCTTGGAAAATGTCATATATCTATTTTGAGAATGTAAAGTGTGGCGAGATATAAATAATTTGTAGTTGATGGAATCCGTCGTTACTACGTGATAATTCAACATGATGAACAAAAACAAAACTTGAATTTACTACGTTTATTATCATAAAAATACTAATAATAATGAAAATATAACACTGCGATTGCAATTTCGGTCACTAGGCCATCTTCGGGCAGATTGAGTTAAGAACTGAATACATAAATATAGATTTGCGCTTACGGGTAGGAAAGAATTATTGCAGGTACCTAAATAGACAAGAGGAACATATTTCAAGAAGGGCTAATCGAAGTGGATTTCCTAAATTGGTACAATCAAAGGTTCTTAGAAAAATCATTATTGCTTGAATACACTAAATATAGGAGAATATATCGAGTCAATCTGGTCGTTCAGCGAGATATCTTTTGCATTATGATTGAGTTTAAAAATTTCTAATGATTCTAAGTAACTTTGGTTCCATTCGGTAATTTGTGTATAATTTGAAAGTTCTCTTTTTGTGGAAACGGGTGGTAATTTCCACGGCAATGATTTGAAAACGTTGAATCCGTTTTATTTAAAAAAAAATATGTTGGTGTTATACCCTAAAAAGGGGCCGTCGGCTTGCTTTTCGTCGGAGGCACTGGGTAGTGGGACCTAAGGGCGCCACGTAATTTTTATAATTGCATTCAAGTAATGAGAAATGAGAAATAGTTCTTAGTAAGTTCATAAAAATACGAAAAATGAAACAAGTCGAAATCTTAGACTTATAATACAGAACTTCGAAGCAGGTGAATACAGGATAAAAAAATATAAATAGCTAGTTAAGGAAGAAAAAGAATAATAATCATATAGTAATAGTTAACAGTAGAATAAATAAAATAATTAATTACAGAAGCGTAGCGCTACGTTCCCCTCACATGGTATAATTTAATTACTAACAAAGATAATTTCTATTTTTTGAAAGTTGATATACACAAAAAAAAATATTATTTTTTGAATTAAGTTTCCCACTTCCTTCGGGATGAGGCAAATAAGATTTTTCAAGTGGTCCTTAGATAACAGGAATGCGGATACACTTGGCAACGTAGGCTTCTGCATTCAGCGTCAAATTAAAGGTATAAATCGACTTACCCCGACTTGAAGTAAATCTATGAAAAATTATGGCAAAAAGACAACCTCTTATCAATCGGCAGGTTTAGCTGTTGAGCTTCCAATCAAATTTTTGAGTTGAAACCAAAGTTAAGGTTGAAATGGAAAAGAAAGTCTGTACAAGCTGAAGTACAAACTGAAATACAAACTGAAATGGATGTTCGAATATCCTCTATTGAATTATAGCTTCACTGAAAGAAAAGTATTTTTTGCATCATTGCGTGGCCAGAAAACTTATGTACTTGCATTTACTTACATAGTATGGCACATCCACAATCAAAAAACTAAAAAATGCAATTTCGCCTTCGGTATTTAATCACACTAATTGTGAAGTGTTCACTAGCAAAGGTAAACGGAAAATGATTGAATTTGCCAGATGCAATATCTTTCTCTCAATGTGCTATCAAATTCTCAAGGACGTTTCACCGAATGTGTAAGGGTTTATGTACTTACAAAGACACGGAAATTGCTAACTATAATAGACTCGGAAAATTTTACCGTCACAGTGTTCTTTAAATCTTGTCTTGAACGATCCATATAGGTCAGACTGGTCGATCGTTCAAGACAATATTTAAAGAACACCAACAATCTTTTTTGAAAAATAAAACGGATTCAACGTTTTCAAATCATTGCCGTGAAAACCACCACCCGTTACCACAAATAGAGAACTTTCAAATTATGCACCAATTACCCAAAGGAACCAAACTAACTTACTTACAATCATTAGAAATTTTTAATCGTGTCTGCTGAAAACAATATAGCTAATCGAGGAAACCTTTCGCTTCTCGTTCTTATTACACATTTCTCCTCTGAGAAATTCAGATCGCGTAACTTGCAACACACCAAGCTCTCCCATACATCCCTCTAATCTGGAGTCTATCGACGCAACTCTTATCTGAGTGCCACTATCGACATACCCTCTTTTAAAATTCTCGGCGCACTATAATCGAATTGAAAAACACATTTGGGTCCACGGCTGCAGTGTTATCGTAGAAAAGGGACTATAATTCAATCGTTACGCCAGCCGGTAATGTCGTTCATTTAACTAAAACCAACACTGATGTTCTTATTTCTAGCAGTTGCGTAAGTTATTCGAGATTGCTCCTCTTGTAAACCAACAAGAATTTCACTGAAAGGTTACTCACTGGCAGACTTCATGATTATTTTGATAGAAGTATGAATTGTGAGAATGATCAAGATCAAGATTAAATTCTAAGTAGATGATTGAGGAAGGCGCCGATGCGGGAAGTTCAGGGTATGGTTTTACATTAGTATCTTTTGATCAAAGGAATATTTAAATCGAAAGATATTTTGAGTACAAAAAAACGTTTTCTGGTCAAAATTTGTTTTCTTTTCTTAGCTATTTTATTTTAGTACAACTCAAATTTCTCTAGTTATAAATGACAGAAAAAAAGGATTCTAAGCTGTGCTTATTCAGCTTGGTCAATATGGCACTACTTCAGCTTGATTGTAGGACAACGTACGAGGAACTTTATGGTAAAGTTTCAGTTCTCTGGATTATGGTATATCAAAATGCACAGCATTTTCTAGAAAATTATTCATAAAAAAGGATTTCAGGACCCTTGGGTCGATCTAAGTGTCTTGCTGACTGAGCCCATCAATTTCGTATATCAAGAACCCATGCCTAATCCAACGATACCAAAAGCTCTATGATAAAATGTGGTTATCCTTGAAAAATATCGAGACAGAAAAATAGATAATTTGCAAGGGCTGTCATGCCTCAGGAAAAGCTCTGACCACCAAGTATTGTACAATCATTAAAATGGTCTTGCCAAGACCTATCAAAGACACATGGGGTGGATACTTGATTTTTGTGGTTTTTGGTAGGGAATGCCAAAATGTTTTTCAGTTCAAAAGTTCTCAATAGAAATATCAGATCGTTCAGTCGAAAAACGTTTCATAAAAATAAGAAAAAAATTTTCACGAGAACTTTTGAAGAGATGACTGACTTTCCAATCTCTTCCTCCAATGCAGTTTAATCAAAACTGAATTTTTCTTATAAATGTATCTTTTTTGATCAATAACTATTTGAGCATATACTCGCTAAAGTTAAGGAAAGATTCTTTCAGATGTTTCTTTGGTTCAAATTTTTTTGCTTTTGAATTCATAATATTTGCAAGATCAAGATGAATAAAGAAAACTGCTGATAGTTTTGGTTTGTATCTGTTCTAGCGACTTATGAGAAATGACATTAATTTTCTTCAATTTCAGATATTTTTGCAGTTATAGAACAAAACCTTTCTTTGTTGTTGAAATTTTCATATTCATAGCGATGTGTTACCTTTTTAATTATTTCATTATGAATTATAATGATTTTGACGAATAACTTTAATTGATTTCAAAAGAATAAGAACACTTACTTTTCATAATTAGCAGCAACTATTGCAGTTTATAGATCTAATATCTATAGAAATATTTTTCTTCCTTTATATTTTCTCGTTTAGGTATAGGTCTTTTGCACAATTCCCTGTTTAATTTCACATTTGAAATGAAAAGTTTTCCGTCCTGTCGATAAGGAAGTATATCACCAAAATCAGATGTGCTAGAAAAAAATAAATAAATTCAACTCGATAAGTGTTACATGAGAGAAACTTGTTTCTTCTGAACAAAAAGTGACTCGAAAAATCTGTATGTGTTAACACTCTCAACCAGTTCTGTTTATACCGTAAACTGACTGAAATCCTACGATAATCATCATATAAACCAAGATTAACGATTCTTGGGTGGATTCGAGCCTTCGGATGATCATTAAAACGTCATTTGACCGCTGTACTTCATCTTTAAGTAGTCGGCAAGCAAGGACATTAGGACACATTATGGATGACATATTGGATAACACAATGTTCAATATTTTACTGTATTTACAATCGACCGGTAGACTTGTCTGGCCATAATTGTTAAGCTCCCTAACCACGCGTGTCGGAAAGTGGCCGACTAGGCTTTTATGAATGGTCCTAGATTGCGAATTATGTGTGGACCATCCCATGAGTGGCCGAGTGGGTGCCATGAATGTTCTCAAGTAAAACGCTTCACAGAATAAGGCTACTGCATGCGGAATACATAACGAATTCCGTTTGCCAATAATGTGCGATATACGACATACATTTTCTATATATATATATATATATATATATATATATATATATATATATATATATATATATATATTCATTCATTCATTTATTTATCACAAATGGGGACCTCAATATGCCTACTACGAATAACAGACATCCACTAAATACAAAAGAAGAAAATTGTTGATTCCATGAGAAACAGTTCACAAATTATTGAGATATATTAACAAAGAAGAAGAGTTAAATAAAAAAAACACTTCTAGAAACAGAAATTACAATATTCTAATCCAAATCTATCAAAAAAACTAAAATTCATAAGTGATTGTAACGAAGGAATTAAACGCATAGTTTATTTTTAAAACCAATTAAACTTTCATTGAAAACATCAATATCTTTAATATACCAGTTATGAAAATTTAATTATTAAATTTTAGAAAAATAAAATTAGGTATAATATAAATTCGTTATTGCTTTTGGGACACAGAAAACAGTACCATGTGTATACCTACTGCGAAAGGTACATTGAAAGATAAATAACCAATCAGCGGAAAATCGTATACGTCATTAATGATTGCATATAAAAACATTTCATCAAAATACATCCTTCTGTGCTCCAAACTCAAGACCGTATAACGTAATAGTATATTATTCAACGAGCACAAAATGATTGTTATTTTTCACGAGGGTGAAGTTTGCGAAGCGAGTGTCGCAATTCACCCGAGTGAAAAATTGTAATTTTGTGCGAGTAGAATACTATACTTTGTCCAAGACTTCCTCGAAAAAATTAGTAATAATCTGCATTTTCAACAATAAAAATAGTTATCAAAAGCGTTGACATAACATTTTCTGTGTTCACTGAAAACTGCATACTCACGTAAACGTCAACTATTTCACTTGACATCGATTCCATTCCTTTCTTTCACTCTGATAAAAATGAAATAGATAATTTATTAGAGTAAATATTCAATAATAAGTCTTAAACTTGAACCAAAGAAATAAACTTCGTATACAATTGGAACACCGTGAATATAATTATATTTCGTAGGTTAAGAGTCACATCAAATATTGGGGTAGTAAAACTCTTGTATTTACGCCAAGCTTTCGGATTAATTCAATGCTTCATCAGGGCTTCTGCAATCAGCAATAGTCATGTTAAATTTAAAATACAAAATAAAACAGACATTGCTTACCAATATTGAGGTTATCCCAAAATTGGAGAACATACATTGTAAAAGACATCAATATAAATCTTAGACGATACAACATTACAAAACACACTCTATCAGGATAGTAAATGCTACCTTGTCGTATCTGATCCAATGATAATTGACAACATTTGGGAAATTCATTCTGGGATGGATTTTAAGCACAAACTAACTTTATTCATTGAAAGGGGTAACTGTTCACATCCAATGGGTTGTTATAAGTAACTTCTGAGAATTTTATGCCTTTTAATTTTCCATGAGATTACACACACATATATATATATATATATATATATATATATATATAATAATAATAATAATAATAATCTTTATTTACATTCAAGAAACAAATAGACACAAAAAAAACAAACAAAAAAAGATACATTGAATTTGAATGCAAAAAGGAGCTGAAAACAATTTAAAAATGTTCGAGTTCAGCCCCAGAAAACAAAATAATTCTTAGCCTATTACAGAGATAAACAAAGTTAGAAGCAAACACAAAAAAAACAAGCAATAATGAATGAATGAATGAATACGATCATGTCCAGCCACTTCGCCATTGTAGTGTCACCCTAGATGCTCATTAATCTCTCCTTCAACTTCTTTTTGTAAAGAGATAAAGAAACCTCACGCTTCAATTCAGTGGGTATTCCGTTGTATAGTGCATACACGTTGTAGGTAAATCCACGTCTAAAGATAGCTGTTCTGTACGACGGTGGTGAAATAAGTCACTTGAATCTCAAGTTCAAGTTGTGTACATCAGTCCGGTACTCAATTTTATCCGATAGATATGCTGGCGATCCGCTCAGTATAATCCTATGAAACATAACCAAGCAGTGAAGTTTCCTTCTATTTTCCATCGACAGCCATTTAGCATCCTTCAACTTGTGCGAAATCCGTTCAAACTTTCTTATGCCGTACACAAATCTTAAACAAGACTTCTGAATCCGTTATATTCTCCTCCTATCCATAGTACCCAGACATGGTGAGTATACAGGGTCACAAAAATTGAAATGGCTTAAAACCAAAGCATTAGTTAATGTAATTTTCAAATTTTGACTGAGAATATGTCGATGTGGATAGAGCAATTTCAATGACATGTAAGCTTTCTGCAGACAATTTCCCACGTGCGCTCTGTAACGAAAATCTGTATCTATGTACATCCCTAAATTCCTTGCAACCTGCTCACAAGCAAGAATGGAACCAGCCACCCTCACGTTCAAGACCGCCCGCACAAAAGCCTTATTCCTCCCAAACACCATAACCGACGACTATATATATATATATATATATATATATATATATATATATATATATATATATATATATATATATATATAGTGAAATTATATATATATATATATATGAAATATATATATATATATATATATATATATATTCCTAGATATATCATTTTTGGGTATAACAGGTATATTTCAAACATTATATTTTAAAATTAAAATTCATAAGACGTTTCAATAGAGTTTCCATCTACATCATCTAAAATATGAGATAAAATACAATTCAAATGCCTAAATATAAAAACATATACACACATACACAAAAAATAAAATAAAATATAATTGTATCTCACCAGAATGTTCGTCGGTAGTTGTCACAATACTACTTGACTATCGAATCTCTGTTTATCCGATGTATAATCGTTCATGCGTATAGAGCTCATGTATTACAATAATGGGGCATATATCGAACTTAGGCCTTTTATATCTATTTTGTTGTTAACTGTGTTGTCTTGGTTCTTTTGTATAAAAATCATTTCAAGGATTTCGCGTGATTTTAAGTTTTTCTCTATCGTTAGTATGTGTGTTTCATCGTAATCGAATTCATGTCTTTCTGATTGTTTGTGTTTGTTCAGTGCAGTGTTCGCTGTTTTGGCATATCTGTGGGCTTTTAGTCTATCTTGTAGACGTTGTGAGGTTTGTCCGATATATACTTTATTGCAATCTTTGCAGGAAACGCTGTATACTACGTGGGATTTCTTTTCTGTTGGAATTTTGCTCTTTAAGTTGGTGTAGAGTTGTTTTATCTGATTCTGAGGTTGATGCGCTATCTGTATACTGATAGGGTAGTTGTTGCGTATCAGAAGTGATTTCGCTTTTTTGAATGTTTCAGGTCGGAATCTGGGAGATGTTAGTTGGACAGCTCTGTATATTACGTTGCTATTAGTGATATCGCTTTTTTGAGTGTTTCAGGTCGGAATCTGGGAGATGTTAGTTGGACAGCTCTGTATATTACGTTGCTAACAATAGCAACGTAATATACAGAGCTGTCCAACTAACATCTACCAGATTCCGACCTGAAACACTCAAAAAAGCGAAATCACTTCTGATACGCAACAACTACCCTTCGCATATAATAGACAAAAACATCAAAATCCAAGTACATAAAACCTACAATAAGGAACTAAGATTTAACACACCAGAATCTACAGATGAAAAAATATACGTACCTATTCCATACATCACATACCTGACCCCGAAAATAACCAACATTTTAAAACCGTTCAGTATACAGATAGCGCATCAACCTCAGAATCAGATAAAACAACTCTACACCAACTTAAAGAGCAAAATTCCAACAGAAAAGAAATCCCACGTAGTATACAGCGTTCCCTGCAAAGATTGCAATAAAGTATATATCGGACAAACCTCACAACGTCTACAAGATAGACTAAAAGCCCACAGATATGCCAAAACAGCGAACACTGCACTGAACAAAGACAAACAATCAGAAAGACATGAATTCGATTACGATGAAACACACATACTAACGATAGAGAAAAACTTAAAATCACGCGAAATCTTTGAAATGATTTTTATACAAAAGAACCAAGACAACACAGTTAACAACAAAATAGATATAAAAGGCCTTAGTTCGATATATGCCCCATTATTGTAATACATGAGCTCTATACGCATGAACGATTATACATCGGATAAACAGAGATTCGATAGTCAAGTAGTATTGTGACAACTACCGACGAACATTCTGGTGAGATACAATTTATTTTATTTTATTTTTGTGTATGTGTGTATATGTTTTATATTTAGGCATTTGAATTGTATTTTATCCCGAATTTTAGCTGATGAAGATGGAAACTCCATTGAAACGTCCTATGAATTTTAATTTTAAAATGTAATGTTTGAAATAAACCTGTTATACCAATAATTGATATCTCTTGGAATGAATACGATAAATAGGTAAAAATCAAGAATTTGAATATATATATATATATATATATATATATATATATATATATATATATATATATATATATATATATATATATATATATATATATATATATATATATATATGAAATATATATATATATATATATATATATATATATATATATATATATATATAATCTCTTGATAATTATTAGCAATAACAGGCTGGTTGAATCTTAAAAAACTCGATTTTATTAAAAAGTTGACGTTTCACTACGTTATTCGTAATTGAAATTTCTTTGACATTTATTAATGTGAAAAAAATTTGAAAAGAACAAGGCTGCTTTGTCTTGCTAATTATTTATCATATGCTATTCAGTCTAATATTAACATTCAAAATTGTTATCATTAGATGGTAAGGGAAACCAAAGAAACCTTTACCTACGTAATGTTTGAAAATAAAAATAATAGGGTACTATTTATCTAACAACAAAGAAATTAGTCATGGGAAAACATTAAAGATGTGGAGTAGAATTATCGGTATAGCACGTTTATATGGAAGCAGCCGTTGACACGTGTTTCGGACTCTTTGGTCCTCATCAGAACGGCGTAGCCAAGCATTGGATTGAAAATTTGAAGATGAAAATAGTATAACAAACAAAATCCTCTGATACGGAAGACAATCAATCACACAATTGTGGTTTATTGTTTGAACTCTCCGGTATGGGAGATTTGGTCAAACTTTGCCACGGAGGCGATTAATGCTATCCGCGAGAACTAAGAACGAGTAAATAAACAATAACAAAGAAATTAGTCGCGGGAAAATATCAAATAGGTAGAGCAAAATTATCGGTATAGTTCGTTTATATGGAAGTAGCCGTTTTTAATGAAATTTTTTTATTTATTTAGAATTTCAAATCTTTTAAGATTCAACCAGCCTGTTATTGCTAATAATTATCAAGAGATTAAAAATAGATCACAGGCAACAACAATTCGAATAAATATATATGTATATATATATATATATATATATATATATATATATATATATATATATATATATATATATATATATAGATATTTTATATACTCAACAATTTGTTTTCTCCAATTATTCATTTCGATCCCTCGTTATCATAATGCGAATAGAAAGCAGATTATTTGTAATCGCCTTCATAACACAACAATACGCATATACCAATATAGCTGACGCGTTTGTGTTACTATTACTGTTTCACATTTTTAGGCTCAGCTTTCATTCTCCAAGTGTCTGCAGTGTAACAAGCGATAAAGAACTTTGTTTCAAAAATACAAAGATACAAATTTGTTAGAAAGGCTGTCTAGACGAATTGAGAAGGATACAATGGCATAGCAGACATAAAATAATACTTATGTTGTCGATATTAGGAAATTACTACCTATTCCAGACAAAGCTGAAACTAGATGAATGCTGCTGGTATTCCAAAGACTATCAGTTATTTCTATAATCCATAGATTTCTATAAATCAAAATTGTATTGTCCGAAAAAACGCTATTCTAACAACGACAATAGTTGATTCCCATTTGAGATTCAATAAAGATAGTTAATAAATATTAGGTTGCACAATGAATATTTGTGAAAATTTTAACTGGAGAAATGTCTCTCGAATATAACCTTACGAAAAGTAACGTCCATCCATAGCACTGCTAAGGGGTGGAATAGCGGGGACGTTCCAGATAAAACGCATACAAACTTCTCCATTTGAGATTATTCCTGTTTTCCCTAGTTTCGAGTTGTGTTTGCGCTCTTTTATTTCGACCGTTTGAAATATCTTAATGTTGCTACGAATTGCAGCTCCAAATGAAACTCTAGGGTAAAAACTCGTCAGCAAAGTCGTTCAAGCCCGGAAAGATTCAGTGGGAAAGACCGCTATATTGGAGCTGAAGTTTTGCCAGAGGAATTATCGCACACTCGTTTTTCGATAGCTTCCTGAAGAAGTACAGATACGTCGTTTTTTTCTAGGGATGAGTTGTTATTAAATTAGAATCTGATGGTCGTTTTATTTTTTTTAGAGGGGTGGTGGGATACAGGCAAGTATTTCGTATGTGTTCCATCATCTACCCGAATGTTCTTGTAATCTATGTACATTTTACCAATCTGAAAATTATAATCACTAAAAAGGACATTTGCAACATCCGTATCTTACCCGGGTCTCGAACCTGCCTCAGATTGTTTCCCAATCTACTATATCACAGCCTTTTGTATACGCTGCTCTGATGATGACTGAAGAGTCCGGCTATAACCTTGAAAATGAGAATTATATATATATATATATATATATATATATATATATATATATATATATATATATATATATATATATATATACAGGGTGATTCATTAATATGTGTAAATATTTCAACGGGAAAATTTTGAGCTCAAAATATGAAGATCTAACCCAATTTGCTTATACAAAATATTCATTCTTACTGATATACAGGGTGTTTTATTCAGATTATTAAAAATTAATTTTGTTCATCACTTTAATGCTGCTTGATATTTCTTTATGATATTTGGCAGTTAGTTAAAGTAGTTTAGGACACATCAAATAATAGTAAAGAAGACATAAAAGTACAAAAAAATCAAAAGAATTGTGCAGCCATATGTTCAACGTTAAATATCTCGAAAAATAGTGGCTCTAGCATTACGAAAAGAGAATACCTTATTTACAGAGAAAATATTGGAGAATCGAAATATTATACTAAAATGACAATTCTGCCAGTGGCGTAGAATTTAGGAAACGAAAACTCTTCCCGTGCCCCCGCCGTACGCCACTGGTGATAGCGAGAAAGTCTGCTTTACTATTATTTGATGTGTCCCAAACTAACTCAACTTACTGCCAAATATCATAAAGAAATGTCAAGCAGCATTAAAGTAATAAACAAAATTAATTTTTAAAAACCTAAATAAAACACCCTGTAAATCAGTAAGGAGAAATATTTCGTACAAGCAAATTGGGTTAGATCTTCATATTTTGAGCTCAAAATTTTCCCGTTAAAATATTTACACATATTAATGAATCACCCTGTATATATATATATATATATATATATATATAATTATTTATTCGAATTGTTGTTGCCTGTGATTTATTTTTAATCTCTTGATAATTATTAGCAATAACAGGCTGGTTGAATCTTAAAAAACTCGATTTAATTAATAAGTTGACGTTTCACTATGACATTCATAGTTATTCAAATCTTTTGAAAAAAATTGAAAATTCTTTGAATAATTTTTAACAAGACAGATCAATCTTATCTATTCAATTTTTTCAAGTCAATAAACTTCAAAGAATTTTCAATTTTTTTCGAAAGATTTGAATAACTATGAATGTCATAGTGAAACGTCAACTTATTAATTAAATCGAGTTTTTTAAGATTCAACCAGCCTGTTATTGCTAATAATTATCAAGAGATTATATATATATATATATATATATAT
The DNA here is from genome assembly GCA_030704885.1 of Cynegetis impunctata. Taxonomy (NCBI): domain Eukaryota; kingdom Metazoa; phylum Arthropoda; class Insecta; order Coleoptera; family Coccinellidae; genus Cynegetis; species Cynegetis impunctata. The sequence continues at coordinate 620,518 of JARQZK010001485.1, read as the reverse complement.
ATATATATATATATATATATATATATATATATATATATATATATATATATATATATATATATATATATATATATATATATATATATATATATATATATATATATATATTTATTCTCTGGATAATTATCAGCAATAACAGGCTTGTTGAATATCAAAAAACTCGATTCTATTAAAAAGCTGACGTTTCGCCACGACATTCGTGGCTTTATCAAAAGTTTTGATAAAGCCACGAATGTCGAAGCCTGTTATTGCTAATAATTATCAATAGAATAGAAATAGTTCCACAGGCAACAACAATTCGAATAAATAATTATATATATATATATATATATATATATATATATATATATATATATATATATATATATATATATATATAATGGGACCCATATTGTTCAATATTTATATTAATGAAATATTTTCCTTGCAAAGTCAAGCAAAAATCATTGGATTTGCAGACGACATGTCATTATTCTATAAGGCAAGTAACTGGATTGACCTCAAAACTAAAGTGGAACAGGATTTCGTTCTGGTCAAAAACTGGTTAGAATATAAGCTCCTGACAATAAATTATGAAAAAACCAATTACACACCCTTCTATACCAATAACAGATGTCTCCCATTATTCGATAGAATCGAAGTTACACTACAAAATGAGGTAATAACAATATTTCCTGAAACCAAAATTGAATATTTAGGTGTAATAATTGACCCATACTTGAGATGGAATTTGCATATAAAATATGTAGTGAGAAAACTGCAGACAATTTTGTTTAAATTCAAATTTTTGAAAAAATTAATACCTGTCCAACACCTGAAAATTCTCTACCATGCCCTTGTTGAGAGCCATCTGCGGTACGGTATAATAGCTTGGGGAGGGGCATTGAAGACACACCTCAAATCCCTGGAAGTCATCCAGAGAAGATTTCTCAAATTGATTTTTTCCAAAGACCCGAAATACCCATCAGATCAACTTTATGAGGAAGCTATGGTCTTTGACATGAGCCAACTGCACTTTTATAATGTAGTTACTAAATATCATCAGACGAAACACTCCGCCCAACTGCCATTACACACTTATAATACGCGCCAAAGAAAGCAATAGGTACGTATTCCCTTATATGTCGAAGTCCCTTGGCCAAAGATCGTACACATACATTGGACCAAAATTATATAATAAACTTAAACGATCTAGGATATCCCAAGTCTGTTTTCATTCAAAAAAAGATTGAAATCGTACCTCAAAGAAAACCAATTAAAGTGACAGATTGTGATTAAATAATTATTTATGGGAGTTTTACATTTTATAATTTATGTTTTGCTTTTGTGTTTGCAGATCATGTTTTTCTCTGTGGATAACATTTTGCATTGCTGTGCGTTGATGTTGCTTTTGTTGATTCTTTTCCTATTGTAAAATTTATGTAATATTTTTGCGAAACAAGTGCTTTGCACTTATCGCTAAACTGTTTTGTTCGCTCCCACCATGTAATAATTCTGTTATTATAGATGAGAGCATATTTTGCAGGAATAAGTGAATGCTATTTGTCCATGCGCTCAAGATACTCATATAATTGAGTTCGGCACTCATAATTACATTTGAGGCTCAACATGAAGACTTGATGCATGTCAATTATGTTCACGTTTCATTCCATTTGCAATGCTATCTCTTAGCAGAATACCAAATATTCAAATTATACCAGAAATTCGAATGATTTTCGCTCATCCAATAATGAAATACGCGCGAATATCATAATCCAAAGTTAGAAATTTCGCTTCGGGAATTAATATTCATACGTGCCTCGACTAATTTAACCAAAATGGAAACATTCTCGCTCAAATGTTTAATAATTCGATCTCGACTCTAGAAGTAACAGAGGTTCAAGACAGCGGAACATCAGGCATTCCTTGCTAGCGATCCCACTCCTGATTGTTGAACGAAGGAAGGAAGTTCGTTCAACTAATTGCGAAGACGGGAGTGTGGATCTAAGGGTTGATTCGAACTGAAAGAATTTTAGAAATCTTGAAAATATTTCGATGAAATGGAATTTTATGGGTATCAATGAGGTCCAATACGACAAAAAAACCTGAAAATAAAAGTGATAAATGAGAAACTAGTAGGTTAGATGAGAAATAGTGATAAATACATGTGGAGCAAGTTTATTTAGCTTATTCGAGCTTTGACTGAAACCAGAAAAATAAGGCCCAATTTTTATTGAATCATGGCGAAACTGTTGGAAGATATTGAAAAAATTTAGATAAAGGTTTGAAATTTGAATAAATATCAGTTAAGAAGACTCGGTATGACAAACCTTTCCTACTACCTATATTAATCGCTCATTTCTTTCTTTTTTCTATTGTATGTTTTTGTGAATTCATGTAATTTGGTGATTAATAAATACTACTAAAAAATACTACTACTACTAAAAAAAAAATATTAATCATTAAATTCAAACACAAATGTACATTCGGAAAAATATTGGAAACATTAAAAAGTTTTGAACTTTGGCGAGAAGTTCTCCTTTTTCGAAAAAACCTGAAAAAATACTAATCTGCCCCATTTGGATCCTAGAAGTAGCTAATCGTAATGGTATTTACACTGTTAAATAGGTCTTGCTAAAACTTTTTTAATGTAGTGGCACACTTGGTGGCCAGAAGAGCTCTTTAAAGGGTCAAATTTTCTGTCGAACAATTTTTTTCTTGACTTGGACGAAATGCATGAGTATAATGACACTTTATCATCGGCTTTCTGATATCGTTAGAACGGGCATGTCTTCTAGATAAACGCAAAGTTATGCGCTTGCCCGGCAGATCAGCTAGGAAGACAACACAAATTTTGATTCAGAAATCTATATTTATTTCTACAAATATCTTCCGATTCAAATATTTTTTAATGAAAAAAAACTGATCTATATACATAGCTGGAAGTTCCTGAATCATCAACTGCCTTATGTGTCTAATTGAAAATAATTTGAAAGAATACAGATGACAACTTTTCTTTTGCTCACTTAATAGTTCAATAGATTTAAATATCAAATTAACAAGCTTGAAACTATCAATATTGTAAAAATATTTATACTAAAACAATGGTTAATAATAACAATTTACACATTTATTAAAAGAAATAACGCATGACGCACGTTTCGGTGGAACTTCACCTTCTTCAGATGCTAATGGCAAACTAACTATGTTTCTCTGTTGTATCCAAAACAAGAAATAAAGAGATGACAAATTGTATAGAAGGGGTAAATAGAAATATGGTTACAAATAATTATTAGAATAGGAAAAACCAATTCTGAACTGCTAGTCAGGTAGTTCGGTTATTTTGAAAAGATTGAGAAGGGGACTTGAAGTATGATCGATTTGGCTATTCAATAGGAGACCGGAATGCTTGTATTTATTTATATAGTTTAATTCCCTCACTTTCAGCATTTCATATTTTAAAAGCAAAATTGAATGTGTGATTTTCTTGGATTAAATGGTTTGCATAATGTGAATCCGACTTTTGGTTAATAAATCTACGTTTGTGTTCTGAAATTCTAGTTTGAAAACTAGCATTAGCTAAATAGCCAAATCGATCACACTTCAAGCCCCCTTCTCAATCTTTTCAAAATTACCGAACTATCTAACTAGCAGTTCAGAATTGGTTTTTCCTATTCTAATAATTATTTGTAACCATCCTTCTATTTACTCCTTCTAAACAATTTGTCATCTCTCTATTTCTTGTTTTCGATATAACGGAGAAACATAGTTAATTTGCATTTAGCATCTGAAGAAGGTTAAGTTTCACCGAAACGTGCGTCATGCGTTATTTCTTTAAATAAATGTGTAAATTGTTATTATTAACCATTGTTTTAATATGTTTATTAATTAACACCATGTATCGGCCCAATCAATCCAAAATTTAAAAAATATTTTTGTATGGTGGTATAGAAGAGAATGTGTACAATTCTGCCTATAGGCGTCCGAAATTAAGATCATAGCGCCGGAACGGCTAATATCGGTACTAGAGCATGGGAGATTAGCTGTTTGTTTACATTGGTTGTAATGGTATTTACGTTCATTTCGTTTTGAGTTTTCGAACGTTTATCGTCGTAATTTGTGTTTTTTTTGGACTTTGTATTTTCCTGTGATATATTGTGTTTGGATTGAGGACAATTTTATCTCTGTTCAACAGTAGATAACCTACCTATATCAAGTTGAAATTTACACTGAGTTTCTATCATTGAACATGAAAATCAATAATAAAATAAAGTACAGGACGAATAAATTAATTGGTTGAAGGATCTATGTATACCTCATGAAAAGGCTATATGATAGAACACCTATTTATTTAAAAAATAAAAAAACTTTCAAAAGTTTCAAGAAAACATCTCTGACATGTCTACTTTCATTACGAACTGAAGAATTTTTGAGTATAATGGACAAAACTAAGTACTTACCAGCTAAACTGAAAGAAACAACATGAAATAAAAGAAGAATTTATATGAATACTCAGCTTGAATGGTTTGAACGTAATAAGTTATTATATTTTTTGAATTTTCCTGACGTATAACAGCTATCCTAAAAGTACGGTGGACTTCTGAGAGTCTGGTTTTTTTGATAGAATCTCCGTTTTCCTGATTATATAATTGAATATTTTAGTTTTTACCTAGCTATAGAGTCCAGATTTATTTCATATTCTTGATGTTATGATAAACTGTTATTTTGGTTGTGGAAATAAACATCATTTGTTATTATTATTTTAATAGTATCTCTGGTTGTTACATGAAAGAAAATAAAATAATATAGGATCTCTGGATGACGGCCCAGGTTCAGATTCCGATAAAAGTGGAAAATTTTTCGTTGGAATAGCATTGGACTTCAAAAACTCTACGTTTTCGGTTAGCTGAAAATTGCACATCATTAGTTGGTATAATTCTATATGGAAAAATCCACAAACTTACTGCAGGGAAAATAATTATTCTCAGTAAACTGTAAAGAACAACTCTCTTATGTTCAGACATTTTTTTTCAATCTTCAAGTTATGAATCCACACCTTTCTTCTGTCCATCATTTCCTTGTTTCCCAACTTGGGTAATGAATTGTCCAGCTTTCGGAAAGGTATGTAAGCTATATTCGGTTTTTTTTTGCCCAATATGAACAATAGAATACACAACAATAGTGAATCATCTTTTCTGAACGTTTGTAAACGATCCAAAATACAATTAAAACTCAACAAATTCTCATATAAAATACACGTAAACAGATGTAAACAAAGCAATCTATCTCCCATGCTCTAGTAATATTCGACACCGGTAGGGGGCGTATCGCTTATTATGTTTTCCCTATAGGTTACTTATCTTCATTTCAGTGGAGGTTTATAATCATCTTCTTGGTAAGATCATTATAAATTAGTTTCTGTTGGGATATGTAAAATTAGGAAGAAAATTTTTCTTTATCTATTTGATTTGGCATTCTAGTTATCCTGACTGCTTGGAGATTTCATAAGTCGATGTCTTCCATAGTTGAAAATACCATTTAGTGTAATAGTTATTAATTCCTGAAGGTAAATTATCCAAATTTTCCCGGAAAATTCAGTCTGAACAAGCCTTAAGTTTATAAATTGATCTCGCACGAATAAAACACGGTATCTAAAACTTCTCTTTCTTCGGGGGCGCAAGGGAGAGAAGGCGCCGGACGGAAACTTTATAAATGCCTACCTTTGACTAAATTTTAATTAATTAAAATGGCACAAACTCTAATGTAGACTTCGGGTTGTAATTCATGTAATTTCGCGAGGCGGAGGCGAAATCGCGAACGTCAATCCGAGAGGGCCCCGCTCGGGGTTGCTCCGGCGTCGTTATTATTTCAATTTCGGTGTTTTTCGGTGTGTAAAATTGGATATTTTGAAGCAGTTCGACGGAGGCGTGAATTTTGGTTTATTGAAAATTTGAGATGTTTTATTGCTTTCCTCGAATTGAGATATTGGAATTTTTTCGTCAAAGTAATATTCAGTAATATAACGGTTCATGTTACATCCCCATTTATTTCTTCATTTTGCCAGATATATTTGTCATAATCGGTACCGGAAGTAAAATCGTATTTCGTTATCTGAATGCTACATCATGTATATTATTACATATTTGAATGGGAGAGTTTGAATATCTCAATGCTTGTTGACATTTTTAACAATATTTTATATTGGAAGATTCGTTTTAAAATGCAAAGGGGCTGTTGAAATAAACTGTGAGACATGGAAAATTTTTAAATTTTTTGATTCATTCAATCCACCAGAAAGTTTTTTCTCGAACGAAGAGAACTATTGAACTTCTCGTTTTAGTGAGAAGTTCCTTGTCTTCGAAAAAAATAACAAAATTCAGTTATTTGCACCGTTTGCTAATTTATTCATTTATTTAAACTTAAAGAAGGAACACAAATGAGCCTAAACCTAAAACAGTATTCACAGAATATATACATACACATACAGGGTGATTCATTAAGGGTGGCGACCGGCCGTATCTCGGAAACCGTATGTCCTAGAATTTGGGAAAAAAAATTTTTATATGCAAATCTGCCCTAAAAAATGATTAAAAATGTTTTTGAGTCCATAGTTTTCCGTTAAATATTCCCCAATTTAGGCTGGTAAAAAATATCAAATTTATAAACTACTGTCCTAATTCCACAACTCTTGTAATGGTCATTTTTCTGTATCACCTATTCTGAAATGGTGGGGGTAGTTCTCTTTCTTTGACATAAAAAAGACTATAACTCCATAATGCATGAACCGATTTTCGAAAACGTAGACTCTATGCAAAGAGTATTGAATGTAGATTTCAGTAACAAATAACAAAAACACTTTTAATTTTCCAATCGGCAACTAGAGGGCGTTACGTAACACCTAGCTCTATTTATGATTTTTTTGAGAAATTTCAAATGCAATGCTATGAATCTAACTAGCTAACAAGAAGCCAAATTTGATGACTTATTGACCTGTCAAAACCGCGAACTGATATCTCTTTTCATTCCAAAGATATTGGCATTTTTTGATGAGTGTTGGTGATTGTTGGCTCGCCCTGTAAGGTGGAAGAGAAACTATGTTGCTAAAATTGTTTTGAAAAAACAATAACAAGTAGAAACTCATCATGAAAATATTCACTAACATTACATAATGAAACAAAACTAAGGGAGCTACTCATAACAGAAATTTACAAAACGCTCCCTCTATCTCATTATTTTAAATACTCAAAATGCTTGCCATTATTTGCTTTGAACTATTTCGGATAAAAATTTTCAGGTAAAAATTCAATCCCATATCTCTCAAACGGTCTCTTATAGTTTTATGTTCATGGACGAGCTGCAATATTACAAATGATGTTAAACTGTTGAGAGATAAATGTTTTTAAAGTCAGCAAGTTACCTATGGAAATGACACCAATGTTTTATGATTGTTTAGTTTTAAGTTTTTATTGCTGTCAATTTTATTCTGACTGTTTCCAAACTAACTCTTTTATAATGCCTTTTTATTCAAATGGAGAGGCATATGATATGCTCAGTATATATTTTGAGCGTCTACAAAATGAAGTAATTGCTGAAAGGGAGTATGCGATACGATATCCTGAAAGGCGGCGTCATTCTCGGAAATTATTCAAAAGATTGGCACAAAGATTGCGAGAAACCTGTCGCATTAAGAAATAGGATACGTAGAAGTCGCAATGAAGAAAATGTTATTAACGTATTGGTGTTAGTTAAGTCTGAACCCCATTTGAGTATTCGAAAAATTGCAAGAGATCTAGATTGAATTTATTCTTTGGTGCAAAGAAATAGTTAAAGGATTATAAAATGCATCTTTCTATCTCTATTTATTGGTCACAACAGCATGAAATTAGCCCAGGACAAAAATTGTAGATCCAGATAATTATCTATAAAAATTTCAAAATAACTTTTTTCTTCTAAGAGTCGGCCCGTTTTTGAGATATAACGATTCAAAAAAAGTTGAAATAGTTGCAATCGTCATAGATATGCACGTTTCAACGCCCACCTTTGAGCTAGTATTTTTTTGCATTTCTTTCAACTTCCTGAATCGTTAATCTCAGAAACGGTGGCTCTGAGGAAAAAATTTATGAAAACCTTTTTTATAGATAATTAGGTGGTCTACAATTTTTGTCTGAACTAATTCCATGATAAAACTTACTGCTTTGCTGAAAATCACAAAAAATCCGTTTTTATGAGATTCGAGCCCCAGTAAATTTTTTTGCAAGTATCAAATCGATGAAGACTTTTCAGATTTCATTTATAACGGTGTTTTCAACAATCCTACCAATTTTCAGATGGGTGCGAATTTTTATAACTTCACTCCTATTTTTTGGTCTAATTTGACCGAACTAGTTTTGTTTCATTATGTAATGTTAGTAAATATTTTCATGATGCGTTTCTACCAACACTCATCAAAAAATGCCAATATCTTTGGAATGAAAAGAGATATCAGTTCGCGGTTTTGACAGGTCAATGAGTCAATCAAATTTGGCTTTTTGTTTGCTAGTTAGATTCATAGCATTGCATTTGAAATTTCTCAAAAAAAAATCATAAATAGAGCTAGGTGTTACATAACGCCCTCTAGTTGCCGATTGGAAAATTAAAAGTGTTTTTGTTATTTGTTGCTGAAATCTACATTCAATACTCTTTGCATAGAGTCTACGTTTTCGAAAATCGGTTCATACATTATGGAGTTACAGTCTTTTTTATGTTAAAGAAAGAGAACTTTTCCCACCATTTCAGAACAGGTAATACAGAAAAATGACTTTTACAAAAGTTGTGGAATTAAAACAGTAGTTTATAAATTTGATATTTTTTACCAGCCTACATTGGGGAATATTTCGTAAAAAATCCAATTATATTTTATAAGTGGTAGTTTGCGCCACCTAGCGGAAAAGTATGGACTCAAAAACATTTTCAATCATTTTTTTAGGGCAGATTTGCATATAAGAATTTTTTTCCCCAAATTCTAGGACATACGGTTTCCGAGATTCGGCCGGTCGCCACCCTTAATGAATCACCCTGTATATACACACATAAAAACCAATCAAATCTCTGTAGCAAGAAAATGTTTTATCAAGGTTTTCCTAGACAGAAGTCTGCTCGATGGTGTATTGTTGATTTTAAAATCAAAAAACTCTATCGCAGCGAACTGCATTAGAAAAGCAGGTTTTCTAAACGTATCCAGTTTGAAAAATTTACTCATTCATTATGATTTATGTTCCAAATCTAAAAAACGAAAATTGCGCCCTCTATCGTAAAAACAATATTTAGTTCCTCCTCCGGGGGGTCAATCCCCAACCAATTTATATCGAAATGAATGCCATTCAAGATATCATAAGAAACTACCTATTTACAAAGTTTCAACCCTATTGCTTCAAAATTGCGCCAAAATACATACATATATATATATATATATATATATATATATATATTATATATATATATATATATATATATATATATATTGTATATATGATATATATAAATATATATATATATATATTTATATATATTATATATATTATATATATATATATATATATATATATATATATATATATATATATATATATATATATATATATATATATATATATATATATATATATATATATATTTATATATATATATATATATATATATATATATATATATATATATATATATATATATATAGATATAATATGAAATTGAGTTTTTGATGCCAAGCATCATAAAAAGTCATGAAACGAAAAACTATCTTGGTCCTAGGTCCAACTTTGCTAATCGCACCCATCTTAATAAGCAGGTTTTCAAAGTGAAAACCTGCTAAAAATTTTGAGAACCATTGAAATAGAAAGAAAACATATCATAGTTAAACCTGTTAACGAAAAATAAACCATAACAGGTTGAAAAAAATTCTTTTAGTTTTCCAATAGTTTTCAACTGATTCAATAGGAATCAGTTGAAAACTATTGGAAAACTAAAATTACATTTTTTGAATACTTTGAAATAGAGTTAGAGAAAACATCAACATAAATAGTTTCAGTAAGCATTGGTGATAGATATAAAATTCAATGAAGAATTGAAGAAATATATACATACACATATATACACACATCAATACCAATCAAGTCTGTGTAGTAAAAAAATATTTTAGCAAAGTGTAGGAAAACTTTGAAAGTGAGTAAGGAAAAACATCAATAGAAATAGAATCAGAAAGCATTGGTGATAGATATAAAAATTTATAAAGAATTGAAGAAATATATACATAACATACACATATATACACACATAAAAATACCAATCAAGTCTGTGTCGCAAGAAAATATTTTAGCAAGGTGTAGGAAAACTTTGAAATTGAGGAAGACAAATCATCACCAGAAATAGAATCAGAATATATAAACTAATAATGTGCTACACTTGGTGGTCCGAATTTTCCTAAATGGTTCATTTTTCTGTGTTGCAAGATTTTTTCTATGTCTGGTTTGATCCATCCCTGAGGCCGGAGAGTTCTCAAAAGGATCCCTTTTTCTATTGCAGGATGATCTTTATCATGGAGTTTTCGGTAGTTATCGTTAGATCAGTGATGACTTCTTAATGGAAGGAAATTGGTGAGCTTGACCAGCAGTTCACTTATGTCAGCCATAGGACCCAAAACCCCAATTTTATGGGTTTTTTTCAGGAAATTGTAATGCATTTTGTCAGTACCCAGAGACTTTGAACTTGATCATGTATGTGCCTCATATGTTGCCTTACAATCTCGCTGTAGTTATACAAGCCTTAAATGGTCAAACGTACTGCTTGGTAATTTTAAATTTTTCCCATATATAAAAATATTTTGAACGAGTAGGTGAAATAAATGGTAACGAGGTGTGAGTCACCTTATCAGGAATGTCAAAGGGCATACAATTACACCAAGGGGTGTGCACTATGTCAAGGGGTGTGTGATCCATGAACTATTGCTTCATGGATGCATAATGAATAATATAGCTAAGAAGAGAAAACAAGTTTTGACTTAGAAACTTTCAAATCGTACTTTATTAAAATATCTTTCTTTTCAAATATTTTTCATCAAAAATTACTGAGCTATACACTCAGCTGAAAGTTTTCGCATGGACGTTAGCTTTATGCATCAATTATCAACAATTTGTGAGTTTAAAATATTATTTTCTATATCTCTCTGACATTTTAACGTTTGTAGTATGAGTAGTTCGTCATTCTCCATCGTGAAAATCATAAGAAAAGCAACCTCCACTGTATTTCCTAGTAGGAATTTTTTTTCACAAATTTTCGTTTTTGCCAGTGGCCAAACGAGATTCAACAATCCGATCTAGTCGGTTAATATGGCAGTTCGGCAGAGGGTGAAGGCAATACGGCATTCGCGCAGAGCGGATTAGAGCCAAAATATATATTACATAGAAGCGAGTCGAGAACGGCGCAGAAACTGAGCCGCTTAGAGCGGATCACGGCCAGCGCGATATAATCGGATGTCGGTTATCGGGTGCTCAGGGTCCACATGATCCCTCCCGCACTAATCAAGACACTGCAATGCAAACACGCCATATGCGTCGTCTTTGACGGGCTTGTAACCTCAGGGAGTTAATATTGCGACATAATGCCGATAATATGTTATTAACACTTCCTGGGGTAATGAAAAAATAGCTGGGAAGCAGGAGGCGGCTTTATTTGTTCCTACACTAAGGGGATGAATTTATTTTGAGCCGTAGTAAAGCATATTCAATGATAATGATTCTTCAAGAACAGTTACTTTTCTTTATTTTCGTCTTTCGTATATATATATATATATATATATATATATATATATATATATATATATATATATATATATATATACATGGGCGCCGCCAGCCAGTAGGACAGGGGGAAAGGCACGTGTCCCGGGGGTGTCTTCCTGCTTAAGCACCGAAAATTTACTTTTTTAAATTTATTTCTAATACTAGTTTTAATCAATTTTTTGTATAAGTCTGTCAATACCTAAAGAAATAGGTAATTTATAATAATTGATTTATGTTATAAAAATTACAAACGTGAAGATGTGCCTGCAGGTTAGCTTTTATATCTTATAGAAATTTATTGTATGAAGAACATAGACAGACAGCATTGAGAAGACTGCGAAACAGAATTCGAATTTTTTTTTAAAAAAGCAGAAGGGGATGCCAAACAGTTGGGGTTTGAGTTGGTGATGCCGCGCCTAGCATCAAAACAGATTCATCAAAAAAATCATCCATCAATGTCATTGGGCGAGTACCTACTACCGAAGAGGAATTTTCAATCCATATCTAGAAGCTCTATTTCAGTATCTAAGAGGATCGATTTTCAGAAAAAAATTCGAAAGGATACAACTTATTTGGGCTTCATCCACAATCCATGACTTTGAAATTTTTTTTAGAGGTAGCAGCCGCTATTCAAGGTTTCTACGGTGATCGTTTGGATAACTTTCTGTCAGAGGCACAAACCTGGTATGAGATGAGGAAGTTTTTTGATTTTAATCCTCCAGAAATCAAAAAATTAAGATATATCGACCTGCTTAAATTTTCATTGGACAATATGCCCTCTGTAACGGAAGCAATCAAAATTAGATTTACTCTTCCAGCCATAACCTGAATCGTTGAGAGGTCCTTCTGTATATTAAGAAGAGTCAAGACAAGGCTAATATGAAGCGTGATAGACTTTGTATGATGAGTATCCATCGTAAACGAGAACGGAAAAATACAGCATTTATTGATGCAGTAATTAATAAAAATGGGCTCCGCCCCAGAAGAATGCAGTTATTGTTCAAAGAATAAGTAACTTGAAAAACTATGTTTATTTTAAGTTTGTTCTCTGGTTGTGTAGTATTGAAAACATGTTTTAATATTTCATATTTTTTGAAAAATAAACGTATGATTTTGATTTTGTTGTAATTTAACTTGTTTTTTCTCAATCAAGTGGGGGGGGGGCATGTATATATATATATATATATATATATATATATATATATATATATATATATATATATATATATATATATATATATATATATATATATATATAATAGATTAGGTTTTTTTCAAATAAAGTACATATATGTGTACTTCATAATATCCACCTTAATTCAAATATGTCAGAGGGAATTGAATGCCCATTTCCTTTCTAACATTATCATACAATGAAAATTCTTTTATAGTATATGGCTCAATTTATAACAGCAACTTGTTGATTTATATCTTGAATAGCTTGAGGGTGGTTATTTCGTCTGTTGGATTTATAATCTTATTGTAGTACTTTATACACCTGTACTCCGGCCCTTTTTCTGTTAGTGACAGCCCACGTATGGGACATTTTAATTCCATTGTTATTGTGTTGTATCTAGTGGAGGTTTAAGTTTAAAAGTAATTTTTAATTTTAAAAACAAATATTAAGAACTTTTGAATGTGTATCAAACTGTTTATAGCCCATTTTTTCATAATACTCCTGTGCATATTTCTTTTCATGTCATTCTCATGATTATGCGAATAGCCTCGTGCTACATCTTGAGTACTTGCTCAAGTCCAGAAAATATTCCCGAGGTCTTAAGTTGAAGTTTGCTGTCAATAAATTGGATGTTGGGTAGTGTTTGAAATCTGACATGAAATATGTGGTTTTTACTACTATAGCACTAGTTTTCTCTATATATAATTTATTAGAGTAGAACGATTCATATATATATATATATATATATATATATATATATATATATATATATATATATATATATATATAATATATATATATATATATATATATATATATATATATATATATATATATATATATATATATATATATATATATATATATATATATATATTGGGAAATTGATATTCAACAATATCATTTTATTTCAGCAATGCTTTGCAAATTGCGTATTTTAGACGATGAAGCTGGTAGAGTATTTTATAACATCTTCGCTGAGAGTACTTACGCGTCTAGATCGCATCATGACAGGAATGCATCCACTGTATGCCATTTCATACTAACAAAACGAAATACGAATGCAGTGCTGCCGGACTTCTGTAACTTTCCTGAACTACCAAAATGTTCAAATATGTAGGTTCTTGAAGTTATGAAAAAGGAAATATCGTATAAAACAGTCAGGGCGGACAAATACGTTTTCATTCTGTAGATATTACGAGAACTGATAAAATTAATAAAATGGTAATTAATTTGATAGTTTGTGGAATCTATGAGTTAATAATAGGTATTATCTGGTTATTATATAAAATCATAAATAAACAAGGAAAATTGGCGTTGTGAAAAGATAGTTGAGAATGGACATAAAAGGAACTTATATTCAAATCTTGTGAGCGTTGTTTGAGTTCGCAAACATATGCCATATTGAATTTAATTAATTATACTCTTGATATTTAAAATGCGGTTCTGAAAGTCTCATTTTAAGTGTCATTATTACTCATTTTACATCAAGTGCAAGCGAAATAGTTATTTATGTACCAAGTGAGTTATATAGATCCTAACGCCCGATGGGCGTTAGGAACTAGTAACGCACGTGGTGCATACAAGATTTTATTTTTCACGAAAAAATTATTTTATTATAATGAAAAATTGATTTTAAAATCAGTTCATTGCTCCTATACTTTCCATTTACTTTCTCCATAATGCCCGCTCATAACGCCCTAGGGCATAATGAGTGTATTTATAGCAACCGTATCTAAGGTAAAATCAACAAATAATATACAAGTCAAAAATAAATTGAATATAAGTTAATTCGTTGCTATTATTGACAGATTTGAATTTCTAGCTTCATCTAGACATGTGAAATGATTGTATATTCAAGAAGTTTGGTATTAGACTTCCAATTCAAACCTCCTACAAAACAAAAACGTACTATATTGTTGGAAACAATTATCGAATCCAAAATGCAATTAGACTCATAGTTCGGTGAGATAACGCAAATAATCCTAGTCTTTGAAATCAAAGAGTTAAATCCCCTTGTTGGAGATTGTAAAATGACATTTAATAGCTATAATCGGTCATCAGTATCTGGCGTAGATCACGTAGTGTTACCAAGGTGACCGCCCCCGTTCTGCAGTGTTTGCCAACAAGAGTATTGCCGCCCTGTCAATTTCGACCTACTCAAGTTTAAACTCCAGGGACGTATTATGCCCAGTTGGAATTTAGTTTTTGCTCAACAGTATATAAAATCTATGAAAAGTATTGTATTACTATAATCAATAATGTACTGAATTGTTAATGAAGTTTTTCGACAATCTATCAAAAGGTAAGTTTTCAAATTTGGTAAATACAGAAACTTGAAGAATTCTACTTACAGATATAACATTATGAGCGACATTCATCAGAATTCTTTTGAAAACCACAATACATACGTATAAAAAAAATAAAATTATAAGCACTGTATTGTGGAAATGTCCCCACAAAAAACACAATTTGAAATAGTTGATTTGAATAAGGATATTTATAATAAGCCCTATTTTTTTGTATAAAAAAAATAAAATTATTATCACTGTATTGTGGAAATGTCCCCACAAAAAACACAATTTGAAATAGTTGATTTGAATACTGATATTTATAGTAAGCCTTATTTTTTTGAAGCACAATGTTTTTAATATTTGGTTTCACTTAATATGTTGAATTATATTCTAAATGCATCGCGTTGTATTCTTACGAGGAGACAGGAGACCTGTGAATCAATATCAGTCGTAAGGAGGTCTCCTTTTTTCCACTATTGTTTTTCAATTAAATATGTATATTTCATAATGTATAGAACACCTTTAATTTTTTATATACACCTGTATATATATATATATATATATATATATATATATATATATATATATATATATATATATATCTTATATGAGCATTAACAAGCCATTCAAGTGTGAATCCAATGTTAATAACAACTTTACTTTTGTAAATGAAATCGATTTAAAACTCAAATGGCCTGCTATTGCTAATAAAAGATAAATAAGAAAAGTATAGTAGAGGCAAAATATTAATTTGATTCAAAATATTTTATTTTTAATGAAAAGTAGCACATAACTCAAATCACATACGCAATGGTATTATCAAAATATTAATTTAATCCAAAAAAATTTTGTTTTTCATAAAAATTAGGATAGGACACAAATCACATACTTTTTCAGGTTATATATTTGACGCAGAACTGTTTTAGTATGTTCAAAAGAGAAATTAATACTCAAATTATTTCTAGTTCTATTAGTAGAAAATATGTCTCTCTTGTATGACTTTTTACCTATATTTCAACAAAAAAGTTTTTGTTGTTTAGACGAAAATTTACTGAGCCTACATATATTTTTTTAAGTTCACAAATATATAATAAAAACAGAGATGAACAAGTTGGCTGAAGTACTTTTCAAATCGTTACAACTTAATAGAATTTGTCATCATGTTGAATCAACATGGTCGTCGTATAGGGAGCGCAACGTCCGTCGGCACACGACGCCTCCAATGTTAGGCGTCGTCACGTGAAATTATCACGCTGAAACGACGCCCTTCTACTGCGTGCCCTGGGGACGGCAGTGGATTAAGAGAGCCCACGAGACGGCGGCTCAACTACGCGTCATTACGGATAAGGGTTTTCGGCTGCAATGGGGATTTTAGTCGTCGCCACTGTGGTGTACAAAATGCGCAGTGGCGTAGAGAAGCAATATTATGTGTTTATTTCTGCAGTTTCGAACTGAATACAATCGTTACACTATGGTATACTACGAAGTATTTCCTGAGTTATATAAATAAATAAGAGTGGATTAATGAGATCTCTGAAAGGTATATTCATAACTTGATCTAAATAAATATCCATATCCTTGGTTGACATTTACAATTTTCAGAGAATTTATAAACTAATGCTGTAGAACATAAAATATAATAAATATAATATAAAAAGTTCTGTGAACAACTTGAAAACAATTAATAAATAATATTTTTATTTTGAACCTTCTACTGCTAAGTTCCTATGCATTAATTTTGAAAATCACACTTTATCTAATATATAAAATTCTCTTGTCACGGTGGTTGTAATTAAACTCCTCCGAAAATGCTCGACCAATTCTCAAAAAATTTTGTATGTATATCGGTTAGGTCTGCGAATCGGACATTTATTTTGCATCCCCCTAAATGTTAACCGCTTAATTTTTGTTTAATTTTTAGACAAAATTTTTGTATTTTTATGATACAACATTTAAAAATACATACAACCCTAAATTTTCACCCCTCTATGATCGACCTCCATTTTTCCGTTGCGTTTTTCATTTTATTCACAGATCCGTAATAGGGTTGCAAGATGGCAATCGAAAATAATAATAGTCGGTCTAAAAATAGGTCGTTATATATTTTTTATACCCCTAAGTGATTAGGAGTTTTTTAGAAACATTTTCATAAATTTTTTGGACAAGATTTTTTGTTTCAATTTTTTCATGATGTTGCTTCAAAAAATACATACAACTCTAAGTTTTCACCCTTCTTTCAACAACCCATATTTTTTAATAATTTAAACGTTTGCCGGGTCAGACAGATTGATAGATAGATATATAGATAGATAGATATATAGATAGATAGATAGATAGATAGAATGATAGATATAGTTAGATACATAGAAAGATCGATAGATAAAATTATATGGAAGAACAAAGTTTGCCGGGACAGCTAGTATATATATATATATATATATATATATATATATATATATATATATATATATATATATATATATATATATATATATATATTGTTTGGTATTGAAATATTTTTTACTTTGCAGTGATAACAGAACACTCGTGTGGCGATGTTGTATATTCGGTTAACCGAGACAGCGAGAATTAAGTAGTAGAATACAGAGCAATTAGAACGGTACGAGATCGATCTGTTGAGTTTTTCGCGTTATTGTTGATAGTTTTTGGATATAGTTTGGATATATCAAATTTCAGACAATAATTATGTCTTTAAGTTTTATGAAGTATCACGGTTTGTGTAGTTACATTCTTCGTTTGGTTTTACCGGTATCCTTGATTCCTTCCCTCTTTCCTATCATATTACAGGTAATAGGGTTTGACGTAGAAAATAGCTGTGACATCAAACTGTGGTAAGTAAATCGTTTTAGTTAGTTTTTGCATTTGGTTATTTCATAAAAATAAACCCAAATAATATTTTCCTATACAGTCCATTCATATAGTACAAAACATATATATATATATATATATATATATAGAAGAAGGGTAGTCTTTGCTGACTAGTTAGGATACAATTAGGATAATAATATTGGGTATAGCAGCAAGCAAAACGTGTACTCTTATAACACTATATTTCCGATATTTCGACAATGATTATTGTCATCTTCAGGGAAGCTACAAAATAAGCACAAAAGAAAATCAAGAAATGCTCCATAACGGCCAACAGTAACAATACTCACTGTGTCTTTGAGAATGATTGCAAAAGATGTAAAAATCGAGATACAGCATTATTGATTTCTATATAGCATTATTGATCGAGGACACAAAATGTGTTGGTCTTCAACTAACATTAACATTATACGGTAAAATGGTCACAATAAAATAAAACACAACCACAATTAAATTTAGACGAAATAAACATTGTTGAAGTTAAATTAAGTTAAAAACTAATAGAATATAACTATCTACTTCGTCATTACATATTGACTGAAAAAGAGACGCGACCAGCCATCTTGATCAAGAAAGTAGACATAGAGAATATCAAAAACAAGAAAACTCCAATGTGAAAATATGTGAACCATAATTATCATATTTTCACATTGGAGTTTTCTTGTTTTTGATATTCTCTATGTCTACTTTCTTGATCAAGATGGCTGGTCGCGTCTCTTTTTCAGTCAATATGTAATGACGAAGTAGATAGTTATATTCTATTAGTTTTTAACTTAATTTAACTTCAACAATGTTTATTTCGTCTAAATTTAATTGTGGTTGTGTTTTATTTTATTGTGACCATTTTACCGTATAATGTTAATGTTAGTTGAAGACCAACACATTTTGTGTCCTCGATCAATAATGCTATATAGAAATCAATAATGCTGTATCTCGATTTTTACATCTTTTGCAATCATTCTCAAAGACACAGTGAGTATTGTTACTGTTGGCCGTTATGGAGCATTTCTTGATTTTCTTTTGTGCTTATTTTGTAGCTTCCCTGAAGATGACAATAATCATGTGTCGAAATATCGGAAATATAGTGTTATAAGAGTACACGTTTTGCTTGCTGCTATACCCAATATTATTATCCTAATTGTATATATATATATATATATATATATAATAATATATATATATATATATATTAATATATATATATATATATATATATATATATATATATTAAAATATATATATATATATATATATATATATATATATATATATATATATACATATGTTTGATAATAACTAGTAGTTTGAAATTGTGTCAACAAATTTGAAATATTAGTTGTTTAATAGTTAGCATATTAAAATTTAACTGTTTTTGTTGATATGCATGACGCCACTGGAGTCATTCATAACATTTACCGGTTGGGAACATCGAGATTGTCCTTAATTGTGGATATCGGAGACGGTTCAATGGTTCGTTAGGCCGCGTTTCCGGGGCATCTGTCAAATATTCGGGATATCTTGTGACAGATTGTAATCTCTCGACGCTCGCCCGGAGGAAATCCTACTTGCGGAATTGAAAAAAGAAGAACTCCATGCAACTTTTTTATTATGGATGTCGACAACGAGAACATGAAAATATTTGAATCAAAATATCAACTGACTGAGGAAAACTGTTTTTCAATCCTTGCAAAATAATCGAAATGAATTTTAAAGAAAATCTATCTTCGAGAAATAGAATGTGTAAAATGCTAAATAAAGAAATTCCAAAATTTTTAACCGAGTAAGTCAGTTTAAAACAACGATTAAAAATTTCAGTAATGTGATTAAAAATCAAAAAAGTAGTATAGGTATTAAATATGTGTCGATCGTTTTGGATATCATCAATATTTCTCTAGGCTGTATGATTTACAAAATACAAATTTAATACCGTACCCTCCCACAATTTCTTGTTGTAGTTTTAAAAAATTTCATTATTCAAAGTTAAGTGAGCATCGACAAGGGTTATTTCTAGGTGAGAGTGATTTGCCATGATTTTCATATTAAGATGTGGGAATGTATACTTCCCGGTGATGGAATTTCTGAAACTTTTGGTCTGGTTTTCATTTTATGTGATATATGATTCACAAATCTGTGGAAAAATATGTGAAAACTAATTAGAAATGAAATGAAGCTTATAAGGGCTTTTTGAAGGGCGAGCAGAACTTAAAAACCAGTTTTTGGAGGATTTTTGCACTCCAAACTCTCTGGGATTGATGTGGATTGAATAGATATTAGGAAACTAGTTTTATGATATGAACTTCTTCTTTATCCAAAAAGATTCCTTGTTTGTTCGTGTGTTTTAAGATTTTGTTTTCTTCTACAGATCTTCGAGTTTGAGTTAAAGGGTTGAAATTTGTTACTCGGATTTATCGGTGGTTAATGAAGTTCTGTGGGGAAGGGCGATCTTTAAAGATGTAATTGTTAGAGGAAAAAAAATGTTGTCAAAATCCTTCTGAAAGCCTTTTTAACTATCTCTGGCACTTAAAACTAATGACAAATCGATAATATTTTTGTCTAATCGAGTATTTTGCCTCTGGAATTCTCTACCATGTGATGAAGGTCATATCTGTGAACTCTTTCAAAAATCATTATGATTTATATTTGAGCCAGCTGTGAAGGAAAAGGTTTTGTTTGTGATTCATTTCTTTGTATCGCGAGTAAAATTTGTATATTTCAACATTCAATGTATTTGTTGCTGGTTACTTACTGTGTAGAAATTTTTTGTATAGGTTTATGAAGTCAAACTTCTATAGCACCTTTATGATTTGAAAATTCCATGTAACGAAAAAGCGATACCAAAAAGTGCCATACTATTATGTGTTTTGTGTGGGCTTTCGTATTACCGACCGAATTGAGAGAAATGGTGTAGTATATGCCTAATACTTGCTTCGGCCCAAGTCAAGTAGGCTACTTTTCTGAAGTTTCATTTCTGCTAGTTTTTTGTATTCTCATATATTTGTTTTTTCGAAATTATGTACCTACCAGAGCTCTATAGGTCTATGACGTCGACTCTTTGTTCTTATTTAATAATAATAATATTAATAATAATAATGCCATAGTCAGCAGGAAATTCTTATGCACATCCCGTCTGCTTACAGAGTCCATGCTCCATCAGGGTATATAGAAATACATAATAGAGCGCTCCGAATTATTTGTTTCCATTTGAGAGAAGTTTATGGTATAGACTAAAAACCAGTGCTACCATATGTTCCACTAGAAATTTGAGCGGTTGTTGAGAACGATAGAGCTCGCAGATACTGGAACTATGCTCATCCAATAACTCGGCAGATCCACGCAATGAAGTCAGATATAGTCCTGCTGAAGAGCTCAGAGAATTGTTTGTTGTCGAATTTTCCTTCCCTGCCGAAAATAATGTGGTGATGAAAGAAGAACAGAAAGGGGAAAAATGCAGAGATTTTAAGTTCGAGCTGAGGACACTATACCCAGGGCATAAAGTTAGGATGGTCGTTCTAATCATAGGTTGTCTAGGCGGAATGAGAGCTAACTATGTGATAGAATTGAAAATTATTCCGGCATGCAGATCTCTGGCCAAGGTGTTGCTCGGGTCACTTCGAGTCATCAGGTCACATGAACTATAGAGGCCGCTTGCAGCTCATCTTTTTTGTTAAGGGGCGCTGTAAGGGCAGGATGAAGAACTAGTCCAAGGAATGTGTGAGAGGTTTTTTAGTGAGTAACCAGCAACATCCGGAGTCTCACACATCCCTGAGAACGCGTGCGCGATACTCTCAGGGTAGTCTATAAAAGATTTTTCCTCTCACACGGAAAAAAAAAGAAAAAATAAGAATAATAAATATATATCAAGACTCCAAATTAATTCCATACTGAGCACTCAACCATCTCTAAAGGAGAATTACTTTGTTTTCGATGAAACGCGCATCTCGAGTGCCAAAGAGTATTTGCAGTAATTGAATAAAACTCAAGTTGTCAAAATTGTGTCGATGTGGAACGTATCCTTCCAACCGATCTCTTGACAGAACAGTTGTTACTCGAAATATTGCACCAGTGTACCAACAATGCAATCGTCGACACGCACACATCTCAACCCGGACCAATTCGGTCGATTCGCTCTCATTACCGCGCCACTCGGCTCAAGGAAAGCCCACAATATTTCCAATTTCGAGTGGCCGTAATACCCACCCCGCCCGAGCCCCGCGACGCTAAAAAACGACGAAACATACGCGCCTTTTCATCCGATCGCGTTGCAATAGATTACAGTAGCGACGGCCGTCCACGTGGCCGACACGTGATCGCAATCGCGACGCTGATTAAAAAGCGTCGTTTCGAAAAAAGTAGCGAACGGCCCCGACGTAAGGGTACGAAAATTGGGTGGGATGTTGAGAGGTTTCACATGTCTCGATAATCGACCGATGCTGGCCGGACCGGATCGGTTGGATCTCGAATATGAACAATGAAAAAAGGCTTGGGCTTATAGGTCAGTCAGTTGAGATAATCAATTGACAATAATTGCAAAAGTTCTCAAACTTTAATATAGGGTCGGGAAAGATAGAGAGAAACTATGAAATTTTAAAATCTTTTCCGAAATCCGGAACATTGTTGAAATTGCAATAATATTGAATTTTGACTTATGCGTGTGAAAAAAATTCCAAAAAATCTGCAAACTTGGATTAGTATTAAATATATTATTTCATATCACGTATCAAATTTGCAACCAATTCAAGGGTACGGAACATTTTTTCTATTGAAAATTAACGTTCTCCTTTGATAAACTGACCAAAAAAAAGCCAAAAATTTTGCAAACTTGATAGATACTTCGGAAAAATATACCGAATAGTTGTATGAATTTGCAACCTTTTACGTTGTCCGGAACATGTTTATTAATAAATGTTTTTATTCGTGGTCATTTTTTCGGGAAAGATGGTCTCAAAATAATTACAAAAGTTTTGAAACTTTGTTGCAAATTCAGAAAACATCTATTCTGATGCATTTGCAAATTTGCAACCCTGTATGTATTCCGGAATTCTATGCAATTTACAAAAATATGATTTTTGGATTTTTATAGTTTTGCAAATTGCATAAAGTTCAAGAACGCGTACAAGGTTGCAAATTTGCAAATGCATCAGAATAGATGTTTTCTAAATTTGAAAACAAGTTTCAAAAATTTTTGTAATTATTTCGAGACCATCTTGCTCGAAAAAATTACCACGAATTAAAAAAATTATAAATAAACATATTCCGTTCAACGTAAAAGGTTGCAAATTCATACAAGTGTATAAATATTGTATGTAAATGTAAATAAATATTTTTCCGAAGTATCTTTCAAGGTTTCAGAACTTTTGGAATTGTTTTTGGTCAGTTTATCAGTTAAGAAAAACGTTAATTTTGAATAAAAAAATTTTCGGTACCCCTAAATGGGTTACAAATTTTATGCGTGATATGAAGAAATATATTTATTATTACTTCATGTTTGCAGAACTTTTGGAGTGTTTTTCACAAGCATAAGGCAAAATTCAATGTTATTGCAATTTTAACAATGTTCCGGTCTTCGGAAAAGGTTGCAAAATGAGATTTGTTCCTTTCTCTATGTAGCATTCACTTGATCAAAGTTCAAAAATTCTGAAATTATTGTTAAATTTTCGTTTTCTAAACTGACTGGCCTATTATTTAATATACAGTTTTCATCACAGTGTATTCAATGTCACAAATTGTTGTTTCGATAATATTATCAAGGCTCTTCTTAATTCATGGAGCTTGATCAGCTTCTCCATATTCATATCCCACAGACTAACTTTGTTTAAGAATTGATTAACACAAAACAGATTGCTACCAATAATAACAAATACCTATATTTTAAATATTTGATGGAATCCGTCGTTACTACGCAATAATTTAACATAATGAACAAAAACAATTTTGAGCAAACATAATACTTTGAACCATATAAAACTGCGATTGCAATTTCGGTCACTAGACCATCATCAGGCAGATTGAGTTAAGAACTGAATACATAATTATAGATTTGCGCTTACGGGTGGGAAAGAATTATTGCAGGTACCTAAATAGACAAGAGGAACACATTTCAAGAAGGGCTAAGAAAAGTGGATTTCCCAAATTGGTACAATGAAATATTCTTAGAAAAATCGTTATTGTTTGAAAGCACTAAATATAGGAGAATATATTAACTCAATCTGGTCGTTCATCAAGATATCTTTTGCATTATGATTGAGTTTGAAAACAACAATCTTTTTTTTAAAATAAAACGGATTCAACGTTTTGAAATCATTGCCGTGAAAACCACCACCCGTTTTC
The DNA here is from genome assembly GCA_030704885.1 of Cynegetis impunctata. Lineage (NCBI taxonomy): Eukaryota > Metazoa > Arthropoda > Insecta > Coleoptera > Coccinellidae > Cynegetis > Cynegetis impunctata. The sequence goes on along the minus strand of JARQZK010001485.1, from coordinate 596,039 downwards.
ACAAATAACTTTCAAATTATGCACAAATTACCGAAAGGAACCAAACTTACTTACTTAGAATCATTAGAAATTTTCAAACTCAATCATAATGCAAAAAATATCTTGCTGAACGACCAGGTTGACTTGATATATTCTCCTATTTTTAGTGTATCCAAACAATACTGATTTTTCTAAGAATATATTATTGTACCAATTTGAAAAATCTACTTATATTAGCCCTTCTTGAAATATGATGCTCTTGTCTATTTAGGTACCTGCAATAATTCTTTCCCACTCGTAAGCGCAAATCTGTAATTATGTTAAAAATAAATAATAAGAAAACAACTTGTCTAAAAACCACAAAATGAAAATAATTTTTATTCGACTAGTTTCGCCTTTTACAGCATTATCAAGACTCAATACATAATTGCAAAGACATCGCTTGAAAATATAAGTATTTCGGTTCGGTACCTGGGGGTGGTATAATATAATCGATGGGTCCAAATAATCAGACATTTAACAGTGGGGAGTGGTTCAAGTCTAACTGGTCATTGAGAAGAATGTAATTATGGGATATTTGGAGTTTGTTTATTTCCATGGCTTCCAGAAGATTCATTTTCATACCTTTTTCACAGTAATGAAGAATTTTTGGTTTGAAAGAGGACGAGATGTTATGTCCTTTTGACTCTAGATGTTCCCTAAATGCTGATTGTCCGTTTTTTAGATGTTCTTTTAGCCTGGTTTCAAAACATCTCCCAGTCTGGCCTATATATGTTGAATTACATTATTCACAGTCCATTCTATAAATTCCTGTCTTCTTCATTGGATCGACCTTTGACATTTTGTTATTACAAATCATTCTATCCAATCTGCTGTGACTCGAAAAAGTAGTATTCAAATTATTATTTTTAAAGAATTGAATGATCTTCGAAGAGGGGATGTGCCTATAAAAATAATAATTTGAATACTACTTTTTCGAGTCACAGCAGATTGGATAGAATGATTTTTAATAACAAAATGTCAGAAGTCGATCCAATGAAGAAGACAGGAATTCATAGAATGGACTGTGAAGAATGTAATTCAACATATATATTAGGCCAGACCGGGAGATGTTTTGAAACCAGGTTAAAAGAACATCTAAAAATGGGACAATCAGCATTTAGGGAACATCTAAAGTCAAAAGGACATAACATCTCGTCCCATTTCAAACCAAAAATTCTTCATTACTGTGAAAAAGGTATGAAAATAAACTTCCTGGAAGCCATGGAAATAAACAAACTCCAAAAATCCCATAATTACATTCTTCTCAATGACCAGTTAGACCTAAACCACTCCCCACTGTTAAATCTCTGATAATTTGGACCCATCGATTATATTTTACCACCCCCAGGTACCGAACCAAAATACTTATATTTTCAAGCGATGTCTTTGCAATTATGTATTCAGTCTTGATAATGCTGTAAAAGGCGAAACTAGTCGAATAAAAGTTATACAAGTTGTTTTCTTATTATTTATTTTTAATATAAATATGAACTACCACATAGTTGATTCATCGTCCATCGAATTTATTACTGTAACTATGTATTCAGTTCTTAACACAATCTGCCCGATGATGATCTAGTGTCCGAAATTGCAATCGCAGTGTTATATGTTTCAAAGAATTTTTGTTATAATAAACGTAGTAAATTCAAGTTTTGTTTTAGTTCACCTATATTTTATCTGCTTTCCACTCTATTTTCAACAGAAATACGACCGGTTTCGACGAATTAGTCATTTTCAGGTGGATGGAATACAATAAGGAACATTTAGGAACATTTTTGGAAACACGCAACAGCAACAAAAATGTTCCTCAATGTTCCTGGAACTAAAGCATAATAATAAAGTGACTGATGTGCACTTGTTGATTAAAATCTCGATATAGCACATTAATTTCCAAAATTTCCAATAGATTTATTTTCCAACCAAAATCACACTTATGGATGATTTTAAGATGAACTATTGATATTTGACGAGTCGTATTCTTAATATGTTCAAAGATGTTCATTCAGTAGAATACAATGTTTTGGCATTTTATGAAATGTCTAGGCTTTTTCAGAATATCTAGGCTTTATATAGAATACCTAGACATGGCCAAGCTACAGAGATTTTTTTAATGCAAAAAGTGTTAGAAGAAAACCAGCTGCGCCATTGTTTGTAAAATAGTTCCATATGATATAGTGATATGTTTTTCACTCGACTTTATTATTTATAACTTTGTTATCAACAATTTTATGCAAAACATTGCATTTTTTTAGTTTTTTGCTTATAAAAATGAAACTATCAGAGTAATCGTGATGGTGTTAATAGACTAATCGTAGAAAATGAAACGACGAAGAAAATGAGAAGTAGGACGACTCGATCAGACCCTTATTTTGAGAGGAAATCGAAAAAAAACGGCCAAAATGCAGTTTTTTCAAAAATTCTTAACTCGCTTATTTTTGAGTTGTAGCGTAGATCTTCGGGCCAGTATTAGCCATTGATATAAACTTCATTTGTGCGAAGATCAGAAACTGTCAGATGCATAGTTTTTGATCTGTGGCCATTTGATTATGTTACTATGCAATTTTCCAGCAGACCTGAATGCGACAGGTATAGTCCGATTTCAATTTACTAAAAATATTTTGAAAGTAGAATTCTCATTGTTCAAAATGTTCATCTTGGTTTTTCATAAAAACGCTGAGAAATATGTTAAAAATAAAGCTGAACATGACAAAAAACGGCCGAGCGCGTGAGAGTAGTTGAAGAGTGGGGGTTTACAATTATTATCCGACAACGTTTAGAAATTACTGTCATGTTCAAAATGCCGACGCTTTCGAATGTCATACTTCTCCTTGCCTGCTGCTCTACCCCCACTCTTCAACTACTCTTACGCGCTCGGCTGTTTTTCGTCATGTTCAGCTTTATTTTTAACATATTTCTCAGCATTTTCATGGAAAACCAAGATGAACGTTTTGAAATATGAGAATTCTACTTTCAAAATCTTTTTAGTAAATTGAAATCGGACCATACCTGTCGCATTCAGGTCTGCTGGAATATTGCATAGTAACATAATCAAATCGCCACAGATCAAAAACTATGCATCGGACAGTTCCTGATATTCGCACAAATGAAGCTCATATCAATGACTAATACTGGCCAGAGGATCTACGGTACAACTCAAAAAATAACCGAGTTAAGAATTTTTGAAAAAACTGCATTTTGGCTGGTTTTTTCCGATTTTCTCTTAAACTAAGGGTCTGATTTTCTTCGTCTTTTCATTTCCTACAATTAGTCTGTGGACGCCATTACGATTACTGTGATAGTTTCATTTTTATAAGCAAAAAACTAAGAAAAACGCGATTTTCTGCATAAAATTGTTAATAACAAAGTTATAAATAATAAAGTCGAGTGAACATATCACTATATCATATGGAACTATTTTACAAACAATGGCGCAGCTGGTTTTCTTCTAACACTTTTTACACAAAATGCTCCCTACAAATCTCTGTAGCTTGGCCGTATAGAATATCCGGGCTCTGTAT
>JARQZK010001485.1:575000-587500 GCA_030704885.1 Cynegetis impunctata | reverse complement strand
AGTTTATTTATTTGATGTACATAAAAATTTAGATCACTTTTTTCCGACATACACTCATATAATACAAGAAATAAAAATAATATTAGTATACCTTTCCATAGACAGAGCAGGAGATCTCGGAGTGCTCATAATTTTGTTGAATTTCAGTTTTTTAATTGTTAAATTTGTCCTTGTAAAAAATGCTTCGTAGGATTGTAAAGGGTTTTTCCTTTAGGAATTTTAATCTCTGTAAGTTTTTTATGAACATGTGTAATGCGATGTGTAATTTGTTCTGTACATGTTATGTGAGTTAAATTTTATATTGGATTATTATTCTTTGACCTGTACAAACATATGTATGTATAAAAGGCACAAATAAACTAAATATGAATATAACACGAATATATTAATAAATTTTTCAATCAGATCAAAATTTCGAAAGGGTCATGCTCTGCTCAAAAGTCAAAAGGTTTGGCAGCATTATTATTATCAGCTTCTGCTTGTTTGCTTCGCAGCTCCCATCAAAAATATTTATCAGATAATCGGATACGTATTTCTGCATTTACAACACATCGAAGCGCTATCGTCACGGCATGCACGTGGCTAGACAGCTTTTCCGATCATCCCAGAACGTCTTCCTCGACGGGGTGCAGTGGTGTCGACAGACGACACATCTTATCGTCCTTAGGGGCGATCTGGCGGGGGCGGACGGTCCGTCAGAAAGACAATGGGCCCGGAGTAATGGCCCGGAACCGCAGCGATACGGATCCGGGTAGTCGCCGTGCGCTCGTCTGTCTCTGACAAACACGCACTTAGTTAGCTGTCAACTGTACGTATTGCCGTGGCCAAACAATGCGACCGGACGAATCGATCGTCGTCAAAGGGTTTTTACGTGGTGCCGAGGGCTAATTGATTTCTTCTGCTGTTCGTAGGAGGCCTTGAATCAGCAGAGAGAAGTTGGACACTAACGTTTTCATCGAAATAATATATAGTCATCATATACCAAGTATTTCATTCATCAACCATCTGTCTCATCTAAATTACCAAATGAAGTCTCCGAAATATTTATGAGTAACAATCATAATTAATAACTTAGATTGAATTCTCGCACATCACTTGGTGAAACATCATAAAGAATAAAGTACACTTGACTTAAGTTTCACTATATAAAAATATTTAGATACTGTATTTAGCAATAAAGCACAGCGACAGTAACCAACACATTAAAATAAAACTCAGTGTTGTCATTGGTTCATACATAGGTTGTTCACTATTCCATTATCGGAAACAAATTTCCAAACCGAAGTTAATACAATTAAATTATTAGCCACCAATAACGGTTACAATGGAAGTCTTGTCGATAAGCTCATTGGGAAAAAACGATTAAATCTGTTGCATTCAATATACCCCACGCTAACTATTAATGAAGAACAAAAATACTTTCCAATAAATTATGTGCCGAATTTGAGTAGCAAAATTTGTAACAGACTATCGAAAAATAACGTTTAAACAATTTGTACAAATAAAAAAACTTGAAGTCATTCTTGGTCAATAATAAAGAAGAATCTGATGACATCGGAGAAAACAGTGGTGATTAACAAAATATTTTGCGACGAATGTCCTGCTTTCTATATTGGACAAACAGGAAGGAATATAAACATTCGTGTTGATGAATATAAAAACTTAATTTTACAAAATAAAAATACCACTGGATTCTCAGAACATTGTATAAAATCTAATCATTTCCTGGATTTCAACAAAACCTAATTGTTGCATTCAGGCAACAAAGGAAAGCGCCTTGACCTTCTTGAAATTCTTGAAATAAGTTCCGCCAATAATAGTAAGTTTCCCCTTGTAAACGAACAAATTAATTTTCAGGTATCACCTTTGGTTTTGTCTGTTTTATAAAATAAGATGTAATACTCTCCTGTAGTCAGTCTTGATAATGAGTTCATAACTCGAAATATGTCGACTATCCTTTACTGCTACAGACAGTATCTGAATATTTTTATATAGTGAAACTTAAGCTAAGTGTGTTTTATTTTAAAGTTTAAACTTTGGTCATAACTAAGCTTTTAAAACTAACAACTGTATACGTACAATCATCAACAACAATAAATAGACTTGAGTCTAATTCATTCATTAAATTTAGTATGAGTCAGACGGCTAGATAGTGATAGAATCAAAGAACATGGAAAAGTTATGTTGATAATAAGAGCGACTCCCAATATTTAAACCATTTAATAGAAGAAACTTATGATTTCAACCATAATTTTTAAGTTTTACATACGGAAAATAAGTCTCAAAAATCAATCTTATTGGAATCTATGGTAATTTTGAAATATCTTTTATTCAATGAGTAAACTGCACTTAGTATAACATAATAATAGTATAACACCTTTATTAAACCTGGTATTTGAAACCTCATAATAGCTAACCACTCAAAATAAGTTAATACCTGTGATACTATTCTAGAAATCATAAATATAACCCTTGTGTTAATACCTATTGTTGAAACATTTCAGATAGTATTTAAACACTGTTATATATTTATAGAATTAGTTTGCAACTAAATCTGATGAAGACACTGTTGCCGAAACAATTGTCATTTTATGTGAATATAGTGAAAATTCAGTTTCAATAAACGTGTTCTTAGTTCTTAATATGAATAACCATCAAGTAAAGGCTACTTCAATTCAAAAAAAATTTGTCTCATCCCCAAAAGTTTGGCATGTGTGAAAATGCAGAATCATATAAAAAATATTCATTTTCTAAAGGTACCTTTTGATGGTGCGATTATTCATACAACGTCATATTCAGAACTTTTATTTATATTTTTTAAAAACATATGTTTAATTTTAACGATTATTATAATTAAACCCTTGAAGGTAATTAACGACTAGTTAATCTTATGGAGATGCTATACATTCAAGACAATGAATTTTTCTTACATTGAAAATAATTAATTCCAAAGACCCAGCTGGCAAAGGTTAGACTAATAAACCACGCTATGTTGTCAGTATCTATCCTCTGAAAATATAATTTGTCGATATCAAAAATTAGAGAATAAATTGTGTTTGTTACAGTGTAACTATATTAATACTGAGAAATGATCTTCTATAAACTGTAAGACATGGAAATAAAATATTCAAAAGTTTCAATGCTGAAAAAGTTTCACCCTTTGGCTGCATCCGTCATTAGCACGCACGCGTTCGCTTCCGGTTCCGGTAGCTGCACCCCCTAGTTCTTAACCTAACCCCTCTTTTCCTCTTCTATTTCTTCCTTCATCTTTCACTGCCTTCGCCTAATGCAGTTAAAATTTTCAACTTGGGTAATAATAGGCTGTTCAGTGACTTAATTGGATAACCTTGTTTGTCTAAGGGATATTTGTCGCAAAGTGAAATATTACCATGAGTTTTGAACATTCAGATTTTGTTATCTTTTCATTAGAGAAACAATGTATCGGGTATTCAATCGATTCCTTTCCAATTCTTCGATACGTACCAATTTAAAATATTAGACCCTCGATCGAATAGCTTATTTTCGTTAATCCATCTTTTTTTAACGATATTCATAAAAAAATCGAATAATTGCACGGATTACACTAACAAATATATATAGGTATAAACATATATATATATATATATATATATATATATATATATATATATATATATATATATATGTTCAGAAAGATTTCCGCGGTCGGAAGTATTTGAAAAACTTGGTTCACGGAATGAACCGCGTGAAAGATTTGAAAAATCTCGACGTTTCGGAAAACGATGGGTCTCTGCCATTCCTCGATGTCATGGTCAAAAAACTTCCATCCCAAGGCTTCTCCTATTCAGTTTATCGTAAACCCACTCATACAAACCGTTATCTGAACGCCCAGTCTCACCACCATCCTTCTCAACTTAACTCTGTAGTTAATACCCTAATCCACCGCTCCATTCGACTATCTGACGACGAACACCGTGAATCAGAACTCAATACTCTGAAACATATATTATTACAGAACGGTTACAACACATATCAAATCAACAAGAACATACGCAAACACACAAACATCACCCCACCTCTACCTCCTTCCAATCCCACTGAACAAGAATCTACACCTAAATTATTTCTTCCTTACATCAAAGGAGTAACAGATAAGATCGCAAGATCTCTCAAAAACACGAACATCAAAACAATATTCACCACTCAACAAAAACTCTCCCATCTGGTCAGATCCGTCAAAGATAAAATTCCTAACGAAAATCACGGTGTTTATGAGATTCCCTGTTCCAATTGTCCTCGTTCTTATATAGGACAAACAAACCGAAGAATTCAGGTCCGTGCCAAAGAACATTCACTTTCAGTAAGACACTCAGATATCTCCAACGCCCTTTCCCAACATCACACCCAAACAGGCCACATTATCGATTTTCCCAATACAAGAACTATTGCTCCGGTCCGATCTTTCAAATCCCGAATTTTCCGTGAAGCTGTAGAAATAGAAAAACGTCCAAATTGTTTGAACACCAGAGATGACAGTCACAGACTCCCATCAGCATGGAAACCACTTCTCAGTGGACGCCATGTAACGCCCAATCAGAGTGCATCCCGCACTGATGAGCGTGAGTACCCGCCCCCTATAAATACGGTCACGCGACGATCGGCTCGTCAGTTGACTCTGAAGAGTAGGCAGGTTGAGACTTCAGAGTTGACAGGAAGCAGTACGGTTAGTGGAGTAGGCAGGTTGAGACCACGCAATCGTATTGTTTCCGATTCCTCCTAATTCGAATCTTGGAGTAGGCAGATTGAGGCCACGATTCTGAATTATTCCCCTTCTTATTCTCCTGAAGATGGCTTCGCAAAAGGAGCCGAAACGTCGAAATTTTTCAAATCTTCCACGCGGTTCATTCCGTGAACCAAGTTTTTCATATATATATATATATATATATATATATATATATATATATATATATATATCTATATATATATATATATATATATATATATATATATATATATAATATATATATATATATATATATATATATATATATATATATATATAGATATATATATATATATATATATATATATATATATATATATATATATATATATATTTATATATATATGTTGAGTTTTCAGGTTCTCGCGGAAAGATAATCTGGTTGTTCTGGTTTCCCGGGTTTGTATCCGCGTATGGGCTTTTCGTCTTCGTCGAAGTCTGCTCGATGGAGTGAATACACTCCGACCAAGAGGAGCTACCTGAAGATGGCATATGTGATTTTGCCGAAACGTCGAGCAGACTTCAACGAAGACGAAACCCATACGCGGATACAAACCCAGGAAACCAGACAACCATATATATATATATATATATATATATATATATATATATATATATATTTCCTGGTACATTTTGGCATCTAGATGCCTCCCTTATTACAAATAAGCTGAAATTTGGTATCTTGGGTATATTCAGTCAAAATTTGGCATCTTCAAACTTTGTGCAAGAGAGTGTACATGTACTTTTTGCAGAAGATACGGAAAACTGGTTTTTGTAGGATTTTTGCACCCTCAAACTCACTCCAAACTGAGTTACAATGTTGAAAACTTGTACATGGATTAAGTTTCTACTTAGCTTGCGCCTTGTGATGGTATACACTTTTCATCTGTTCGTAGCTATTTTTATGAAGGTTTTTTTCTGGTTTTTATGGATTTTGGGAGTTTGCACACCTCCACAGGTTCTGCTGAATGAGTTAATATTAGTGGGTTGAAATTTGGTATGTAGATCGAGTTGATGTTGCGGTACAATCCTTTGAGGATTTCAACTCTTTTTCTGCAATGCATGTACTCATGCTTTGTGCATCTCTTCATTCGTCCAAATTGACATGGGAGGTTGAGAATGTTTGTAAAAAATAGTGACTTTATATTGAAAATTTAACTGCGATACTCATAAGAACTTAAGAATGATTGGTTTAAGTATATTTTCACCAAAACATAACATTTTTTCTTGTTCAGTTCCATTTGAGTTCTCCTTTAAGTCTTCGCTTTTACCCCATTCACCCTAGCGATACAAGAATATTTGTATAGAGAACGCATCAACATGTATTTTACTGCTACAATTCAGATAGAAGAGTTATTATAGTAGTACCTATAGTGCAGAGTATAGAATATACGATTGGATTTCAGAACGAACAAACATTTCTTCAGTTCGATGTGTGTACATTCATAGAACACATCTGCAACTCTAAGAACTAGCTGATGAAGCTCCCCAGTTCAACGACGAGCGTTTAACTTATTCTCACGCCGTCGTCGATCTCTAAATAGGACCTGGTTCAGACCCGACAGACAAAGGGGCTAATCAAATTTCATCGTGGGCACACATTCTGGTCACATCGTATGACGTGCCCCAGCCCTGGCACCGACAGGGCCTCGAACTCCTCTAATTACTCCTCCTATTCCCTTGAAAGTGATTCCGGACTCCGGGAGAAAAGTTCTCCGGACTTAATTACCCGGAATAATTGTCAGGCCTTGTTAGCTTCATGTGATTTTGTGTCGCTAAAGGTATCGCGGATTGCAGGTTTTCAGGTACGTGTCAAATTATCCAAATCGAGTTTTATTTAAGATTAAGAAGTATTAATTGTTTCTTAATTTTGTTACCGAATTTAATAAATCATGGAAATAATTACTAAATTTTTCGGATAGCACTTAGTAACTTCTCAGCGAAAAACTAGATAATGAAAAATATATTTTCTCAATTGTTAATACGGATAAATAATTGTATTGTTTTATTAAGATATAATATTGTATTCAAAGACATCTTACTATTTATCTATTCTGTTAAGAATTTTCAGAAGAAATAATAAACTTATTTATATATATATATCTATATATATATATATATATTTAAATATATATATATTATATATATATATATATTATATATAATATATATATATATATATATATATAAATATATATATATATATATATAACTGAGATTGAATTCTCGCACATCACTTGGTGAAACATCATAAAGAATAAAGTATAAACTTTAAAATAAAAAACACTTGGCTATGTTTCACAATATAAAAATCTTTAGATACTGTACTTAGCAGTAATGAAAAGTCGACATGTTTCGAGCTATGAACTCATTATCAAGACTGACAACAGGAGAGTATTGCATCGTAATTTATAAAAACAGACAAAAGCAAAAGGTGATACCTGAAAAATCAATTTGTTCGTTTACAAGGGGTAATTGACTATTTATGGGCGGAACTTATTTTCGATAATTTCGAGAAGGTCAAGACGTTTACCCTTGTTACCTTTATGAATGTAACAATTGGTTTGTTGAAATCCAGGAAGTGATTGAATTTTATACAATGTTCAGAGAAGCCAGTGGTATTTTTGTTTTGTAAAATTGACTTTTTATGTTCTTCAACACGAATATTTATATTCCTTCCTGTCTGTCCAATATAGAAAGCAGGACATTCGTCGCAAAATATTTTGTAAATACCACTGTTTTCTCCGATGTTAGATTTTTCTTTATTATTGACCAAGAGTGACTTCAAGTTTCTTTTATTTGTACAAATTGTTTTAACGTTATTTTTCGATAGTCTGTTACAAATTTTGCTACTCAAAAACTTTAATTCACAGCGACAGTAACCAACACATTAAAATAAAACTCAGTGCTTTTCATTCGTTCATACATAGGTTGTTCACGATTCCATTATCGGAAACAAATTTTCAAACTGAAGTTAATACAATTAAATTATTAGCCATCAATAACGGTTACAATGAAAGTCTTATCGACAAGCTCATTGGGAATAAACGAAGAAAGTATCTGTTGCATTCAATATACCCCACGCAAAACTATAATGAAGAACAAAATACTTCCCAATAAATTATGTGCCTAATTTGAGTAGCAAAATTTGTAACAGACTATCGAAAAATAACGTTAAAAACAATTTGTACAAATAAAAGAAACTTAAGTCACTCTTGGTCAATAATAAAGAAAAATCTAACATCGGAGAAAAACAGTGTGTATTTACAAAATTATTTTGCGACGAATGTCCTGCTTCTATATTGGACAGACAGGAAAGGAATATAAATATTCGTGTTGAAGGAACATAAAAAGCTCAATATTTACAAAACAAAAATACCACTGGGCTTTCTCTGAACATTGTATAAAATTCAATCACTTCATCTGGATTTCAACAAAACCAAATTGTTTACATTCAGGTAACAAGGGTAAACGTCTCGCTGACCTTCTCGAAATTATCGAAATACAGTTCCGCCCATAATAGTCAATTACCCCTTGTAAACGAACCAAATTGATTTCAGGTATCACCTTTGGCTTTTTGTCTGTTTTATATAATTACGATGCAATTACTCTCCTGTTGTCAGTCTTGATAATGAGTTCATAGCTCGAAACATGTCGACTTTTCATTACTGTCGCTAAGTACAGTATCTTTAAAGATTTTTTATATCTGTGAAAACATAAGCCAAGTGTTTTTATTTTAAAGTTTATACTTTATATATATATATATTATATATTATATATATATATATATGTATATATATATATATATAATATATATATATATATATATATATATGATGTGTATGTATACATAAGCTTATATGTTTTAGCGTTGTTTACACGATAAAGCCCGCAATTTTGGAGTAATAGGGTTGAAAGTTTGTACATAGGTAGTTTCGTATGATATCTTGGATGGGATTGTTTTTGGTTCAAATTGGTTGAGGGGTTGAATCTTGTTTACAGGATAAATGGCACGATTTTGTAGAAATAGGGTTGAGAGTTTGTGAACAGATAGTTTCGTATAGTATCTTGTATGGGATTGGTTTTGGTTAGATTAAGTTGGGGGGTTGGCCCCACTAAGGAGGAAATAAATCTTTTTAAAAGGATAAATGGCACAATTTTGCAGCAATTGGGTTAAGAGTTCGTAGATAGGTGTTTTTGTATAATATCTTGGATAGGATCGGTTTTGGTTTGATTTGGTTGGGAGGTTTACCCCCCTGGGGGAAATAAATCTCGTTTACAGGATAAATGGCGCAATTTTGTAGCAATAGGGTTGAGAGTTTGTAAATAGGTAGTTTCGTATGATATCTTAGATGGGATTGTATTTGGTTCGAATTGATTTGGGGGTTGAACCCCCGGAGGAGGAAATACATATTGTTTATACGATAGAGGGCGCAATTTTTGTTTTTTGGATTTGGAACAAAAATCATAAATGAATGAATAGATTTTTTAAACTGGATACGTTTTGAGAACCTGTTTTTCCAATGCAGCTTTGATAGAGTTTTGTTTCATTTAAAATCAGTTCAACAGTATGTAAGTTAAGTTCTCTCATTCATAATAAATTAAAAAGGGTGAAATATAGTCATGTTTTGAAGAAAAATATATAATATATTTATATATATATATATATATAATATATATATATATATATATATATATATATATATATATATATATATATATATATATAACAAGTAGAGCAGAATTCATCTCCAAGTTTTCAATCTAATGCTTGGCTACGCTGTTCTGATGAGGACCAAAGAGTCCGAAACACGTGTCAACGGCTGCTTCCATATAAGCTGGCTATACCGATAATTCTGCTCTACTTGTTTAATATTTTCCCGCGACTTATTTCTTTGTTGTTGTTTATTTGTATATATATATATATATATATATATATATATATATATATATATATATATATATATATATATATATATATATATATATATATATAGACATATGAAATTGAGTTTTTGGTGCAAAGCATCATAAAAAGTCATGAAACGGAAAACTATCTTGGTGCCAGGTCCAACTTTGCTAATCGCACCCATTTTAATAAGCAGGTTTTCAAGGTGCAAACCTGCTTATAGTTTATATACGAATGAACGAATGAACCTATCTCAAAAATTTTACTAGAGAAACACACTGAAATTTTTTTCTAATTTCTTAAAATATTCATAATAGACTAACTGAAATACGAGAACTCTAGAAATTTTTACATCATGATGCCTTTACAGAATCCATATGAATAAGGATATCATGAATGTATAGAAGGAGTAAATCTCAACGTGTAAAATCACCTTGTATCAATTTTTCCCAGACTTTTTCGAACCAGTCGATTTTCAGAACGACGCGGCTGGAAGAAGGCGGATGGGAGAGAAAACAATTATCGTTTGTTATCATATCATATTCAGGAAGAGAAGGAAGGGTGGTGCGATGATAAATAAACGCCCTTTGCGTTTGAATGTGTAGTAAAATTCATCTCATTCGATGATATATTGATAACCCAATAGGGTGCCTAGGGGACCTCGTCAGCAGTGTTTTAATATAGGTAATCTACTTATCTACAGAAAAAAAAGGATTGGAAGACTGATTCGACAGTGATAAGATGCTAAATACAATTCTAGTTGACGTGTACCATTATTTATATAGAATATCAATTACTAAAGTTTAATACGTAATAATATTTATAACTGAATATATGCAGCGGCGTTTCGCCACAAGGTGGCTTCATCAGATAGAAATAAGTCAATAAGTTAGTGAAATGCTGTCAATTTCTTGGGCTATCCAAAACTTCAAATTCAATCCTCTACTTTCTAAACTATGGAAATCTGTATTGAATGAATGATTCTCATTTAATAAATCATTGGAATTATTAGAATCTATCATATTGCTTCCAAAAGATCGTTTATGTTCTTTGATTCTTATATATGTATATTGTTCTACAGATATCAATAATTACATGACAATTTATAGACGTCCGTGAAAATTTTTCGGTTTTTGCTTTATTGTTCTTTATATATTGGGTACTATTTAATTTGTTGTTATCGTTTCTTTAAGGTAATAAAATGTATGTATATCGAAATACCAAGATTTCAGTATCCAGATATAGATTCAATCATATCTAGTAATTTTTCAAGTCAAACATGTGTTTTTCTGATAATATACATAGTTATTAATTTCAAATCAAGTAATGGCCTCATTAATTCAAGATTATATTTTTGATATCGAAATTCTATTTGAGGATTTTTATCATGTATAATCACTGATAATATTTGATATTATTTCATCCAAGGTATGCGATTTTCAATATTCAATAGTATACAACACAATTGGTGGGGGTACCACTTCTATTCAGTATGGAAATCATTAAGTAAGTATTTAAAACATAGTTTTAATATGACATAATCGAAATATTGTAAGCAAAATATGTACAGAATAATTGAATACAATATCATACACACCGCAAATAAATCTGCAAGAAGAATGATTAAAACTAATGAATAATTATACTATAATCCAAACATTGCTAAGGGGAAAAATGATTTTGATTGTTACTTTATCTTTTGGCGTCTGTATGTACAATAAACAATTAATTGTAAATTGATCTATTGGTTTTGTTAGTTATTGTAATGAATCAATTTGTACATTAGAATTAGTATTTGAGACGTTTGGACGTTTCGATAGGACCTTCTTCAATAAATGAAATATACCTACAGATATACAGTTTTGGTAATATTTCTGCAGCAGCTATAGTTTTGACACAATGGAGATCGAATACCAATAATAAAATTATATTATATTTATATATATATATATCATATATATATACATATATATATATTATATATATATAAATATAAATAAATATATATATATATATATATATATATATATATATATATATTATTCAGAAGCTACAGTTGATTGTGCCTAAGGATATTATTTTATTAGATTTGATGATAGATGTGATGGCTCTTGGAACTGGAAAACACATTGTAAGTACATTGAGTATAATATAATGCCTATAATTGCAGCAATTGGTAAATGTAGATCTCTTCTTTCTGAGAAAAGTAAGCACGACATAATAATAATGCACTATTCTTGCCTCATATACTAAAAATACTTCCAGCGAGAGGCACCTGTGGCGAAAGAACATTTAATGAAATTCAGATACTGCAAAATAAATTTATTAAAATAGTATTTAGTTTCAACATGCTTACAAACTCTCAAGAGCTATACTCCAATTTGAAAATGATGTAGCTGGGTAAACTCCTGGTGTTGGAACATGTGAATGGATGTATTAAATTAGTAATAAAATATAAAAGACTAACATGAATCTGCAACGTATACACGACATACAAAGGATACAAGATCACTAAGTAATATCTTCTTGCGGAATTTAAGAACACAAATAAGTTTGAATAATCCCATATACAAAGCGGCCATATCCCATATATCAATAAAGTTTTTGAATTCACGAACTTTTTTAACTTGGCCTGAAATGATGGTGATTTTGATATATAGGTAAACTGTAAAATTATTGTAAATAATAAGTTTAGTTTGCACACATATTTGAGTTATTTTCCTTGGGACCAATGCTTGAAGCAGCACTTTTTAAAGTATTTCTTTTAATTTTGTGTTAAATTGTAGGGGTTCCAAATAATAAACACTTCAAAAATAAATTTTTTCACTT
>JARQZK010001485.1:550000-570000 GCA_030704885.1 Cynegetis impunctata | reverse complement strand
TATTTTGAATTGTTTTCAAGTAAAAAATGAGGAATCTACATCTTTAAAATTACCTAATTTCTTTTTCTATTACGTTTTCGTACGAATACATATAAGTTGCTCACACCTCCTCATTTTGTACTTACAGTTAAAGCTCACAAGATTTTTATTACAAAATAAAGCACACTCGCCCTATAAATCAAAAATAAAACGAGCACAGAACAATGCTTGTATGAATTTTGTATCTTAATATCATGCAGAGAAAAATTTCCTTAAATTTGGACGTTCAATTAGAAAACACCCTGTATGAATTTTTTTGTCAATGCTAGATAATCCTAGAGAATTATAAATAATATTATTGCTTGGCTATTTAAATTACTTTCAATAGTTTCAGCCTTAAATACTCTGGGGCCATTATTTAGGAGTGGTTCATTTTGACCTCATCTGAGGAAGGTGCTTATTTCACAAATTCCTCGTAAATTAAGAGTTTTGTACTGTACTATATTTATGCGTACATTGCATATCTCAAGGGCGTCGATAAGGTGGGTAATGGGGGCAATTACCCCCCCCAAGATAGACTTTTGACAAAAAGGAAGCCTGTGATGTTAATATATTTCCAAATATTTATATGGCTCTATATTAAGTATGCGTTATGCCAGTTTCTGTTGCATAAGCCGAACGCAGTTTTTCAACTTTAAAACGATTGAAGACTTGTCTTCGGGCTTCTATACAGGTCAAGAAAGACTGGTAGGACTGGCATTGCTACATCAACATACGGATGTAGAAATAAATATTGACAAAGTTTTAGATAACTTTGCAAAAATGAAAAAAAGACATTCTGATTTTATAATTTGATTAGTATTAAGATGTTCGTATGTTATTGTTTGGTTGAGCAACTTATTATTTTTTTTTAACTCTAGGGACCTACAGTTTAACGCCGGTTCCGAACGACCAATGGGCTTGTGAACGATGCACATTACCCAACAATTTCTCTTAAAACTATAACCACTAAATTCCGGACATATACAACACCCAAGAGCAAGGTGGGACTCGAACCCACAATCCTCGGTTTACAAGCGGTAAACCATACCGCCTGGTCTACCGAGGCCTCATGCAACTTATTTATTAGCCGTTCAGAGGAAAAGTGGTATAACTGAAAAAAATTGTATTACTAAGTTATTCTAGTATTTTCGTTCCTAGGTGTATGATATATTCACCTCGATATTAACTAAATAAGTGGTGTAAGTTGAATTTTAATAACAATTTTACTTGCTATCAAAATTTGACTTATACAACTTATTTAATGAATAATATTATACACCTGAAGGAAAATACTGATACAACTAAGTAGCGCAAAATTTATGTGCTATATCACTTTTCCTCATATATAAAAATATACATTTTATCCTCATGTAAAAATATATATTATTTTCTAGTTCAAAGCTTTTTTAAAAAAGGTTACTTAAGAAGAATACAAGAATTATGTTTATTTTCATTAAATATTACCTGAGTTTTGTTACCTTATAATTCTTTTCCTCAATATGTCAAGGGAAAAAGGCATACAAACAATAAGAGTGTTTTGAAAATTTATCTTGTTAATTTGTTACCCCCCCCCAAAAGAAAAAATTATCGACGCCCTTGGCATATCTTGGTAACTACTAAAAAATTATTGAAAAACTAGGTATAATGAAAGAATTACGTGTCAGTCAATGACAAATTGATATAATGATGAATTCACGATCTGAGATGGCTGTGCATTTCTGTTTGTGTTTTGTTTTCTCACCATCGAATTAATGGATCGTCGCGCAATTTGAATATTTCGAAATAGCCACGGTAATTCCTGCATTGAGCCACGTGAGGGCAAACAAGGCACGTCGATCGAATAAATAAGGTGAGTCCTTCTTTGAATACATTAAAATGACGAACGAGGAGGTCCACCAACTACGTTAGGTAAAACTATTAAGGCATTATGCTGCTCGTGCATGCTCCTACAGCCTAAATGCGTGTTAAGTCTGTCTAGGCACTTCGGGGAACATCCGTGTCCATTCACACCTTTCGCGTATTAGGACCAGGAAACATATTTCAAAAGTCGCTGGGGACAGTTTTTTTTCATTAACCGCTTTTTTCCGTGTAATTTTATGAACCGAACGATGGGTTTTTTGAAATAATTGATTGCGAAAACGAAGATGCTAATGCTTCCAAATGGTGATAAATAAGAAAGTTATTAATAATTGAGATTGAAATATTGTGAAATATATGCCAAGTGTTTTTATTTTAAAGTTTATACTTTATTCGAAATATATTAATTCTAATCACGTTTGGATGAGCTGAATATTTAATGAATTTTGATATTGCAAATATTCGCATTGTTCAAATCTATCTAGTAAATCAAATATTTGCTCAAATTGTTCTCAATATTTTTTCAAAAATAAAAATTGTGGATATTCGTTCATGTGATATTTATTATAGTATTAAGCAAGAGTGCTTAATATTTGACTTTAAAAATAAAAATTTATTTGAAACTAAAACCTCCACGACATATAACACAAGAAGAATGTAATTAAAATATTCTATACATAGACTACCACTAACGAAAAAAACCGAAGTATATGTGTATAAAATACTAAAATAAGACTATAATTCCAACAGGAGAAATAACCAACTTCAAAATCTAAAAGTTGACATAATTTCAATTCACGTGGATAGGGCCAATTTCGATAGGATTTGAGGGTTTAGGGTACGTAGGTACTTCTAGCATAGATAGCGAAAAAAAATACACATGTCCTGGGCTGGATTTGCCGGACAAGTTTAAATATGAAAACCACTTTTTGATACGTCAAGTCGTTTTTGGAAAGTCGTCATATTTTTTTATTAACAAAATTTTCTGTTTTTTGATAAGGCCTTTTTACTTTTTTTTCAAAGACAGATCTACCACTGAAAATCAATATGTCAAATTACATTTGGTTTTGAGATATACCTAACACAAAACTGATATTTTTCTTATAGAAATTTTTGTTTTAAATCTACATGAAATTTCCTTCAAAATGATACGTCAAGTCGTTTTTTAAAAATTTGCATTCTTGGAAAGTCGTTATATTTTTTTATTATCATAATTTTCTATTTGAAGACTGGACATCAATAACGGGCTAAGTGCCACAAATTAGATTTTAAGTTATTAAATTTTTTTTGTTTTCTCAAAAAACTTTTGATAAAAAAACTGGAACCAAATTTTGTGTTTATTACCTAGGGTAAGACTCATAATCTTATTGCAAAAAATTTTGAATTCCCTTCCTCTTATGAATGAAAAATAATATTTTATTCAAAAAAACGTAGAACGTGCTAAGCGAGAGCTACCTTTATCAGTAAAAACAAGGTGCCAATTTAAGAAATGTCAAGCTATTTTGGTGATTTTTGGAATAATATTATTTTATATTCAACTCCCTTAATTTCATTAAGGGAGTTGAATATAAAATAATATTAATCGATTAATAAAAAAAATTAGGCAATTTAAAAAAAACATGTGATTAAAAAGTGATTTATTTACATAATAAAATGATTACAAAAATACAAAGGTATTTTAATTAATTAAATCTTCAAAAAACGCTCTATTATCTTCCATCAAATAGGGCAGCATCTGTTGTAGATCCTTCTTCTTCTCTGCTGATATGTTGTTTTTACAGGGTTGTGATGGTAAAAGCAAGTCCTTGATCTTATTACTGGTAACCCCTTTCTTGAAAACCTTGCAGGTGCTCCATGCTTCAAGTTCATTGAACATTGCTCTCGTCTTGACAACTCCAGGTGCAGCTTTTTCAACTCTAATCCAACTGCATTTGGAAATATTTAGTTTTGTAGTGTTGATGTATGAATCGGCTGCTTGTTTGAAGTCAAAGAAGTCTTCAGGTTGTAGAACAGTAACCACAAAGGGGTTGTTCGGTGTTGCATTCTCCATAAGTTTAACCAGGTCGTTGGGAATTTGACACTTTTCAACTCTTTTACCTTTCTCGATCTGAGCAAAATCTCTGTCACACGACAAAAATGAATGACCGGATACCAAAAATTTATGGTTTATCTCATCATACTTGCCCGTAATCGTCGAATAAATCCAAAGAAATACCATCATTTTATTTTTATTTTGGCCAGTGCAGTTATCGGACCAGACGGTAAGTTTTCGTTTCCTTGTAAATTCAGGTCTGCTGAGTGCTTTAAAGACGCACGAAGCAATTTCATTACCACCTCGACCACTCATACCCTCGTGCCACAAAAACATGAGCCCCTTGTTGTTATCACCAACATGGACACACAGATTGTGGCATGAAAGCTGACGTGAATAAAACATATGACTATGGGTCAGAGAAGGCAAAGATAAAACTTGTTCAAGATCAATCGAACACATTGATTCGTCACTAGTAGGGAGCTCAGATGACTTACTATCTTGTTTCATTACTCCTCTTGTTTTCTCGGCTTTTTTATGGTGTATTAGTAAAGCGGTTTTTGCTTTTCTATCACCAGATTTGGTAATATCTTTGCTGATAGTAAGTCACATTTAGAGCAAGTATCAGTGCGTGGTTTATGGAAGGAAATCTGCGGGAATTTTTTTTTTGAATATTCTGTAATAAAACTTGTACGTGATATTAGAGTCTTGGTGTCTGTCTTCAAAGGCACGGTATAGCATGCTGATGTTTTTGGACTCATTACCCCGCTTTTCTTCAAATACTACTTTGAATACAGACTAGTTTTTCCTTCCACCAACAAGTTTCTACTGTTCACATAAGGTTTCCCTTCACTTCTACGACGTTTCCTTTCATCCCGAATCGATTTTCCCTTTTTCCGTTTCTTGCCCGTGTCACTATTTAATTCCATTGTATACACTTTATTCTGTATTCTAGGACTGGGACTAAAACTCACCACGAGGTAGAAAGATAACCATAAAAGATAAGGTTGCAATTTGATGATATGTTATCTGCCATAGACAAAGCTCACACTCAACTACACCTCGGTGGCACTTGGCCCGTTTTACCCGAACCAGCTGACCGGCACATGCATCTCATACCATCTGGTGGGCCTTGTTTGAACAACTATTAATGATCATGGTATTTAGCCCGCTTTTTAGGTTGTTGGCAATGGCACTTAGCTTGCATTTTCGGGTCTAGCTCAATTTTTTATTTTTTGGCACTTAGCCCGTTATTGATGCCCAGTCTTCATTTTTCGATGAAACCTTTTTACTTTTATTTTAAAGACAGATCCACCACTGTAAACCAACATGTCAAACTACATTTGGTTTTGAGATATAACACAAAATTGATATTTTTCTATATAAAATTTTCTTTAAAATGGTGTATCACAAGCCAGGTTTCGATTATTAGATTTTACAATATTTCACGTTTTTAAAAATTACCCTAGTTGGCTGAGACTTCGACATTGTGTGTAACACAAAAAGATATCATTTTTTAAAATTAAGTAAGACATGCCTTCAAAATTGCTTTGAAAACTAAGTTTCATCAGAGTGAGCTTTGACAAAAACAAAAAGTATTTGGGTATATCAACCTATAAATATTGGCGTAGTAACAAAGAATTACCTACTGTTGCCATTTTGGGGAAAAATTTTCAACATTTCGAAATGTATGATATGCTTGAGTATCTTTTCGAAAAATTGAAAATTTTGATGATGAAAAAGCTATGGCGCCTTTTTAAAAGTACATACTTCTGAAAATCCCCCTTTAGGTAGCTATCAGAGAGCAGTTTTCATATTTGAAGTCTCCAAAAACGAGCACAGCACATGTCTGTTCGTTTTCCGCTATCTATGCTAGAATTACCCTAAACCAAATTGGCCACCTCATATATTTACTTCGTTTGATATAATAGTATTTGTTTTATTAGGAGTAAAAGTGATACCTTTTGTGGCGAGTCTAAATAATTGTTGGCTGAACGCAGTGAGGCCGACAATTTTAGTCGAGTCACAAAAAGTGCTTTTCTTCGAATAAAACATGCGATTTTTTCCGCAAACGGTGATCAAACGATAGAATTAAGATAATACTTTTAATAAGGATTAGATGTAAAAAAATGTAAAACTAGATTGTTTGGCTTACTGGTTTTGTAGATGTCAAGGCAACACAAATTTGACAATTCAACAAAATAATTGTCAGAAACATTTAAAGTCACTTATCTACGCATTATAGGACTGTGCATTTTTGGCAAGTACCCGTGTATTAAGAAATGACTTGTATTAAAATATATAAGATTTTTCTCACAGATTCCTTTATGTCAGATTTGGAACCCAACTGTACGCCGCCCGACGTTCTTGATATTGCCGTGAGAGTACAAAAAAGTGTACGTTTTTTTACGCTCACGGCCGGACAAAAAAGTAAAAACAAAAGGACGCCTGTGAAATCAAACTTCAACATTCAGAACTGAGGTTGAAAAAGTCGTCATTTTTTGAGATTTGCGAAAAAAATTTTATTAATTATTATTATATCCTGATGAATACTGAGTGTTGATAACTTTCATCGAGAAATCACGACAGATCATCCATCCTTATCTTTCGTGAAACTGAAAATCTCGATCTCCGAAAATAGTATTTCCTTCAACCCTTTCCGTTCGTTCTGCTCGATAATTACGAAAGTCTCTCTCGACACCGTGGCTACTATGTCAAAACAGACTCTTTTCAGATATAACGTACACACCGCGGGACTCCAGAATTAAAACACAATTTATTTCTGATATTAAACGAGGTTGGTTCAAGTGCTTCCCGCTTCGCCACCGTAGAATATTTCACCCTCTCGCCCACTTCGCAGGGACCACGTGAACCACTGGAGGGTCTACGACATCGAACAATGGGCACCGGTGGACCAGTTGATTTTTGATTATGGGAACGTTGAAATAAAGCCTTGCTAGAAATGAACAGTATGCAACTATCTATGTAGCTTAAAATAAAATTGGCGAAGAAGTTTGTAGAGTCAATTTAAATTTTTTTGTTTATTATTATATTCTTTGTTGCTTTGCATTAGTGGTTTTTGTTATTTACTTTGTCTCTCTTGTGATTTCATTTCACGAACGAAAAACAAGCTCTTGAGTCTATATTTTGAGTTTTATGGTTCTTACAAATAATAAAATTTTCTTCGGAAATAATAGATTACAACACTATTTCGAAAGTCGACAGAAGGTGCGAGAGCATTTTTGTGATATCTGATATATATATATATATATATATATATATATATATATATATATATATATATATATATATATATATATATACATATGTATATATATATATATATATTTTTTTTTTCTCTCGTACATATTGGCATCTCCAGTGGATTCCATAGGCCACCATTTTTTAAATAGTATTTATTGTGTTTTCGTGGTTTTCCATAACTTGACAACTTCGCGGTTTCTGAAGATTGTATTTCAGGGTTGAAAGTTGGTACGAAGATTCAGTTCATGTTGAAATACGTTCTTTAGTGGATTTCAAATCGTTTCCTCAACCGCGCTGCACTTCGCGGAGTCTATATTCTTCGAATCGCAACTCGACCAGCTTCGCTATCAGTACGTGATGCACTTCGCGTATTTTTTTTTGATGAGATAAATTATTTTCCAATTTTAATCTTGGTTTGATATTAAAACATAGGTTTCAGACCAGAATTGATGACGTTAGAATAATAACTTTGTAATGATAAGTTGCAAAATAGACATCTGAAAACTATTTTAAACACTTTATTGAAATATTGAGATCAAGATTATAATTTATCTTAAAAATCTTCTGACAGATTACATAGGTAATTCGGGGAAATAAATATTTACATTTTGAAGAAATGGTGTTGATGAGAATCATCTATCAATGAAATGTATTATAGAATAATATAACCTGTATCACTTCCCACTTGTAAATAGGTCATTGTAAGCTACTGTAAAATTAGAACACCATCACTCATCTGTACTGGACTCCTGTTAATGTAGCACAACTAGAAACAATATTATCATTAAATATTTTTGTTTTCATAAAATGGCCTTTGTCCATTTTTTTCACTTTTTTTTCATGGATTAGTCCGTCAATCTAATGTATGAAACCATGCATTTTGTGCCAAAGGTCTATATAAATGGAACTATATTAAGTTTGCTGGATGCCACTTTATTTTGTTAAATCATTATATATGAATATATCTTCTTTATTCGTTATTGCAATGGCAAATAGATCTTGAATGACAGTAGAGAAATGCTTCGCTTATAGGACTTACCTAATAATAATTTTTCAATCCTCATATTATTCATAAATACCAACAAAAAAGGGGATAAGCGAACATGCTATTCATGTATCAAGTATAGTCATGCTAGAGAAATCAGCTATTTTGTAGTCGTATTTACTTACAAGTTGTAACACACAGGTTTACTTAACAAATAATGTATCAATTCACAAGCATCATTCATTGTAATGTCAGTTAAAACTGCTGCAGTTGATTGCAACTAAATCTCTTCATATTGAGTGGTTCTAGGAGAAATGATCTTTCTTATAATCATTATAAAAAAAGCTTTGAACATTTTTGTAGAGACGGAATAGAATGATTTGCGTATTGCATTGTAATTCATTCTATATCATATATACAAATATGTATGTATATATATATATATATAGATATATATATATATATATATATATATATATATATATATATATATATATACTTATTTATCTTTTTTTTTGAACTGGAAGGCTTATTGAGTCACAAAATTCGTGAGTTTCTCAATACTTTAAAAGGATATAAATTAATTTTAGAAAAATTGAAAATTCACAAAAGACTTTGTTTCATAACATTTCTTACAAACTGTGACCATCTTCAGTCACAAACTAGGTGCAATTTAGTCCAATATCAGCGTCAGATCTGCTTATATTAGATGGTAAGGAAAACCACAGAAACCTTCACCTACATAATGTAGAAAATAGGTTCTCAATTATTTGATTTAAGGATAAATTTGTGAATGAATTGATCCCATATCAGCAGATCTGACTGCTCATATGGGACTGAATACGGCCACGAGCGAAGACAATTTAATGAAACATAGAAGTCTGTGTTTTTGAATTTTCAGTATTTCTGAAATTCATAAACGCTAAATTAATTTCAATCTACCAAGAGTGTTGATAAAGCCACGAACTTCGTGATGAAATGTTAACTGTTCAATAAAGTCGAATATCAAACTTAAACGGCCTAACAAAGACAAATAAGACAACAAGAATTATTTATATATATATATATATATATATATATATATATATATATATATATATATATATATATATATATATATATACATATAAAATGTTTACACCCTTTTCCCTCGATGTGGGGATGAGAATAGAACCATGGCTTGCATAACATAACTACAATCAAAGACTATTTAAAATACACAGAAAACGAAAAATAAATTCAAAAGAACGTAAAATAAATTAATATTTCTTCACAAATATGATACTTCTTCTGAGAATCAATTATTTTAAAAAAGATGAAATTGAAAACAAGACTTTCTTGAAAACTGTTGTATTAAACACATGTTCATCCATATCATTTCATATTTGAAAATATTTATCGGAAAATATTCCTTCATTTCATTTTTCGAAGTATAAACTTATCACGAGGTAATAGCAATTGGATCATGTTTCCATTCATCGTACGTGATATCTATACTAATTTTAGTTGATATTTTCCGTAGTCACTGCTTTATAATTGATCATGATAATAAACATAATACTTTCAGTACGATCTTATGACCGAAAGTGCCATGACAGTTATTTCTATTCCTAATATTCAACTTGTTGAAAACACTTTTATTTTTCAACATTTTTCCAAGTAAAATCTTAGCCGGCCTCAGTTTCCGCACCAGCCTGTATATTATATCTCGAGTGTCCCATTCAAGCAGTACTTTGCTGGTCTACCACCGAGATTTTTGCACACCTGGGCCCAGCTCTAAAATAGGGACGCAATTCACGGAACGTCGCAGAATGTGATTGTAGGTTACAACATTCCCTGTAAGTACTCACGGCAGCACCCAACAGAGCGGGGCCGGAACGGGGATAAGAGTGACCCTTTTCAAACGTCGGATCACGATGATAGTTTGTTTTTACGGGCTCTAATCGAATGCTGATAGCTATTTGGGGATCATGAATTTCGAACGTATGTTCCTCGCAAATGAAATTATATTGCGGGCATTGGGGTTGGTTATTTTGCGTTGCAACCGCATCAAATTCTCGATCCCTGATTATTGGACGTTTTTGTCGAATTTTCCCAGAAAATGATGCGCTGTATCGGAAGTCACCAGCGAGGTGCTGGAGTACTTTTTAAATCCGTTTCATTCCTTCTGGACCAAGATTTTCGAAATTTTTTTGATGAAATGGCTCTTCCGATTCCCATGAAATTTTGTGTGCATATCGAGTAGGTCTGAGAATCGAATAGAACATCTATTTTTCATTCCCCTAAATGTTAAGAGTGGTTCACCCCTTAATTTTTTTAATTAATTTTTCAAATAATATTTTCTGCTCTATTTTTTTATGATACAGCATTTAAAAAAACATACAACCCTAAATTTTCACACCTCTACGATAAACCCCTATTTTCATTTGTTAAATAAAATCTAAAATTATTTTGGCAAGATTCTTATTTTTATTTTGTCATGACTTGGAATGGAAAAATTCATATTACTCTCAATTTTTTACGTTTCTACAATAAACCCCTATTTTTCCATCGAGATTTTCATTTTTTTAAATTTTATCCACAGATCAACAATAGAGTTACAAGATGGCAATCGAAAATAAATAGTCGGTCTGAGAATAGGTCGTAATATATTTTTCATGTCGCTAAGCGATTAGGGTGGTCCACCCCAAACATTTTTATGAATTTTTTTGACAAATTTTTAAAAAAATTTTTTCATTATATTACATTTAAAAATACATACCTACAACTTGAAATTATCACCCTTCTATCAACAACCCATATTTTTTAATAGCCATTTTAATAATTTAAACAAAGTTTGCCGGGTCAGATGGATATATGACAGATAGATTATTAGATAGATAGAAAAATAGATAACTATCTAGATAGATAGATAGTTAGATAGATAGAGATACATCGGCCGATAGATGAAAAGATAGATAGATAAAAATAATTTATATGGCAGAAAAACGTTTGCCGGGTCAGATATATTGATAGATATGTAGATAGATAGATAGCTAGATAGATAGATAGTTAGAAAGATAGATAACTATCTAGATAGATAGTTAGATAGATAAACATCGGCAGATGGATGAATAGATAGAAAGATATATAGATAAAAATAATTTATATGGCAGAACAACGTTTGCTGGGTCAGCTAGTATATATATATATATATATATATATATATATATATATATATATATATATCCTATATATATATATATATATATATATATATATATACCTATATATATATATATATATATATATATATATATATATATATATATATATATATATATATATATTTTCCCCGGCACATTTTGACATCCCCAGGTGCCCCTATCAAACGAAATGAACTGAAACTTGGTATCAAAGGTGGTTCTTGATGCACCTCGAAAATATCAAAATTGTGAAGTAATTTTCTAGATTGTTCTACTGATATGGATGGAAGTGTTATGTATTACTATTTAGTTTGAATTATATTGTTACTTTGCTCCAAAATGGGAAATTTTTTACTGTTGAATTAAAGCCTGAGCCACACATATCCGCACCGTGTCCGCACCGACACACAGCCGTGCCACGGCCGTGTCTCGGTGAAGAATAGCCCCGTGCTTTCTTATGAGGCTGTCTTCACATCTCCGCACCGTGCCCGCACCGCGTCCGCACCGTGTCCGCACCGTGCGAGATAGTTCATGTTTTACTTTTTGACGGACACGGTGCGTTCTCCGATGGATTCTCGGCATATCATATAGTAGAAATGGAGACTAGAGCGTAGCTAGTGGGTGGGCAATTTTTCTGTTCACACTAGAAAAATCGATAGTATTGCACATTTTTTTACTGTCCAATCTTTAATACTCAAGTTCGGCCATTCAAATAAAGACATGTTGTATTTTGAGCATATGTTGTTCTTACTATTGTATCCAATCCCATAAGTCTAGAAAAGATTGATTATAGACTAGAGAACAATACGGTCATCCGGTCTGGGATTCTGATATGGTACGTTTTTCGAAAGAGATGTTTTATTACAGGATACCAGTGAACTCAATTTTAGATAGAGTTCACTGCAGGACACCAACCATATTATATTCCTATGACATCGACAAATACAATTACACACCTAAATCGCTCTCAATCAGGGTGCTTTCGAATCAATGACGTTCAAAGTTCCAATGGATCCACCCTCCATTCCCCATTTTCATCGCAGTAGTTTTTTCTTATAAGAAGAAAAATCAAGGACAGTTTTTTCTTTACATCTATATTGCGAGTATATACTACGATGAAGAAAGAGTACTACATTGTTGTATAGTTCTTGTTTCCGAAGTTTGTGAATATTAGTCAATATAGTTTTTGTCAGTCCAGTTTGAAACTACTACCATTTTTTCAAACATGATACTGTGCCCAATCAACAATTATCAAGGTAAGTTGTTTTTGTTTCCGCATACGTCTTTTTAGTGGTATAATGATGATATGTATATCTATTTATTAAATTAGGATGTTGGCATCAATAATAAATTAATAACTGAGATTGAATCACTTGGTGAAATATCATTAAGAATATTGTTTAAACTTCAACATAAAACGACACTTCGCTTAAGTTTCACTATTTTTAAATAATTAGGTACCGTATTCAACAGGAGAGTATTACAATCTAATTTTATAATACAGACAATAGTAAATAGTGCAGTCACTTTAGCGATCAACCTCAGAATGAGAAATAATCAGTTGAATTTTTGTATATAGGTACCTTCATTTTGGTGTTCTTAAAGTTATCTCGAAAGTCTCATATAATCTCTTGTCTGCGTCTTAATTTGCATTATATATCAATCAAAATTTATTCTTTAATAACATTCTACAAATTTTTCTGATTCCGACCGCGCTCGTAGTACGGCCGTCATACGGCCGTGTGACGGAAATGTGTGGCTTTGAACTTCTTGGCCGACACACGGCCGTGGCACGGCCGTCTCTCGGTGCGGACACGGCGCGGACACGGTGCGGATATGTGTGGCCTGACCTTAAGTCGTTTTTAAATTTGGGCGAATTCAGTAAAAATTTTGGAATCTTCAAACTTTGGGCAAGGAGGTTCATGAGCGGAGCAGAAGATGTTAAAATTAATTAACTACATCATATACAAAATTCAGTGTCTCAATGATTTTCGGAGAGTGAATGGAGCTAAAAAGAAACAGATTTTTGCAATCTAAACCACTTGCCAATTGAGTTAGAGGGTTAAAAGTTTGAGCGTGGATTTAGTTGATGCTAAGGAAGTGGCTCCTTGCGGTATAAATTTTACGGTCATTTTTTATGCAGAGATTTCTTATTTTTTCGCGGTGCTTGAGGATCGAGTTGATGTTAAAGAAGCGCAAAGGTTTAAGAACAATTTTTCAGAAATTCAGTCGTCTACGGCTCGTTGGAAGTGTATGGAGTAAAAAAAATAATTTTTAAAGGCGCACTTCCAAACACCCTCCAAATTAAGTTGGAGGTTTGGAAATTTGTGAGTGAATTATGTTGATATTGTTTAAATTTTGTACGTATTGAGTTGACGTAAGTTAAGTATCCTTTGAGTATTTCATTCATTTTCTTCAAGCGCCCTCATTTTAATGAGGAGTTTCCATTTTGTTTTCTAGATTCTAATGTTTTGCTCATCTCCAGGCTCTCCAATTTGCATGTTAAAACGAACCGGAAAATACGGGTTTCCCGGACAATACCGGAAAAGTGATACTTCTTCAACAATAAAGTTCAATTATGAAGTACAAGAACTATTGTAAAATACAAAATAGTTTTGTGTTTTCAAAATTACTAAATTACGCTTTTTAAAAATTTCAGTAAAACCGTTTTTATATTCATTGTCGTATTAATAAATTCTGAAATTTGAGATAAAACATTTTAATATTTCTTATAAATTATGAACTGTAATTGAAAGACTTCAAACTTTGCTAATAAAAAATTTTAATATTTCTTATACTTAAATTATGAACTGTAATTGAATGACTTCAAACTTTGCTACTTCTAAAGAAATAACTAATGTTCGGTAATTCTTCAACGAACTTTGACCATTTTTCGAAAGAAGATACTGCGAAATTCTCTACAAAACAGATACAATTGTTCGCAACATAAGTAATTCTAGTCGTTCTATTTTTGTCAATGAAATTAAATGAACGTCCAGACCTATCAAGTTTCACTTTCAGCAGATGAAACCTAGCTAATACGTAATTCAAGCTTTTAGAAATATCGGCGACAATCTAGGTTACTATCTTCAAATCGAAACAAAATCCGGGATCTGCGCCACAATTTTGACAACAGGGTATAGTACAAAATAATGATTACCGTCTTATTCACAATGGACTTGAGTAATTCAACTAACTTTCGAAGAAATACGAGATTTGTAGGTAATATGGCAGAGTACATTCTTTATCCTCGAAGGATAGAGCTGACAGGACATTTTTGTCATTGAGGATGAGATGAATCTATCAATTAATAACTGCAAGATGAAAACGATAATTAGATTAACTGATATATTGATCTTGCAATTACACCAACTGGAAGATATAACTCCGTAAATTAAGCTAATTATCAAAGTTATATTCAAATTAGTATAGTTCGAAAATTAATCTATTGGTTGAAGTGATTAATATTGTAATTAGTATAATTTCAAAATTAATTGATAAATTAGGTATTAATTGCAATTAACTGAATTAGGCAATAGGACTAAATAGAAAAATATTTTGAATATAATTTGTTGAGAAAAATAACAGAAAATTCATTTCAATGGACAGGATAAACAGAAGTGAAAATGCAAGAGATCAAACATATTTTCAATTAGGTTACAAGTGTTCTCATTTGATCGAAAACTTCTAGAACGCCATGAAAATAGTAATGAACTTAGTAAATACGTTAAATCTTAGCGATGATGGCTTTGTGGTAACTAAAAGAGGTTATATCTATATGTTTCCGAATCAGTTTTATATAAGTGTCTTGAACAAACTGAATCGATAGTGGTATTCTATCTTGTTGTGGATTTTACTTTATCAAAAAATGTCATGTTGTAATAGCCACTTTTTTATATGCGCCAAAATAGAAAATGTTATAAATTTGTTTCCTTTAATTATTAATTTCTATCCTTTATCATCATTAGGCGAATAGATTATATGTAATCATTATAATCAATTCAATCAAGATCATACGTAATTTATGATAATAGGTATACTGATATTGTACTCATATATTTTTATTTTTATAGAGTATCTTACTAACTTAAAATTCATAATCATCTCTATCCTCATCTTCTATTGAATCACTTTGAAAATTCATTTTTTATCAAAATAATTACAATACGCATATATGAATACGGTTGATGCGCACGCTTAGCAGCGCTGTCATTCGCCAAGTGTATGTAGTGTAACGTCTTATAACCCAGCTAACAATTTTATGTTCTATGAAAGTTGAGAGAACGTTTTCTCAGCAAATTTTATAGAGCAATGTTTGTTCTAAGAACATTCTCAAAACGTTCTTACAGCAGTTATACAAAAGAAATGGGCCCCGTGCTAAAGAACTTTTCAGTTCTTTAAGTTGTTCTGTGAGGTATGTAGAAAACATTTATAGAATTGTTGTGTAAACGTTCTTACAAGTCGTAAAGAATTTCTATGCGATAGTTACAGAGAAATGTCATACGAATTCTATAACAGTTCTAAAATGGTGTCTTAAAATTCTATTATAGAGCGTATAAAGAACTTCTATATTTTTGTTCGTTAACCGTACATATTGTATTCCATTATACAATTATTTTGTTGCGTGACGTTATAGTTAAAAAACTTTAATAGGTTTTTTTACATCTTTTGAAGACAAAATGCTTCTGTATCATTTTAAATCATGGTTACGCGTTAAAAATGATATGGACGCCATAATATATAAAGTACATTCACCATTTATTTGAATTTTCTAGTAAGTTTGAAATCAAAAGACGAATAAATTTTAATGCGGAAGAAATATTAATGTGAAATATGTGGTATATATATGGTAATTTTTTAATGCGCCCTCATTTTATCTCATGTTTACCAATGTTAAAAACTAATTAAGTATTAAAAAAAAAATTATTGATAAATTTTGTCGCCAAATGTATAAAAAACAGTTAGAAAGTAAATATACATCATATTACTGATAAATATTTGGCCCATTTATGTTTCATATTAGTTTTTATCTAAATTTTTCTTCTTTCTTTACAAAATGGCGACGAAATGGAAAGCTTATCTCGTACTTCCAATATGGATGCTAACTAATATGAATATTTTGTGTCGATTGCAATTATTACAGAGCTAATATACTTCATAAGCAACTACTATAACTCAAATGTGCCAACTAAAATTAACCGTGTTGTCATGTTTTACAAGATTTCCCCAAGCACTAAAATTAGTACAGGCAGGCTGCATTTTGAAAGAAAAAAATATATAAATACATAAACGATTTTTTCACAGAAGATTTCTCTAGTGATATTACCGTTATTAAAGCGGAAATTTGCATACAATATTTCCCAGTGACTTTTTTTACGAGTCAAAAATATTTCCAATATGACTCACAATGTTTTTACTCGACTGTGGCTAAACTAAAAGGAAGTATTACGATTTTAGCAGTCTATGTATACCTATGTGTATTTATGAGTGTGGATATATAATATGTATAAATGTTCTATGGTATCGCCTGAATTATTGGTACTATTTTGGAGATTTGAAGCTATTATGTCCCCTCGGTCATCAGTCTAATAGCTAGGATGCGAAGTTTACTGGGTACGAAGAATGTCGTCTAAAACTTATACACAAACGAAATTCACTTTTAAAATGGCGTCAATTAAGGTTTGGTTGTTCTGTAGTGCTTTTTTATGAAACAAAAATGGCATAGATTTAAACCTAATTACTCTGTAATTACTGTATAACAACTATAACATTACTCTCTATAACAACGTTATAGAGGTTTTTTTTATTAAGTTCGTTAGCAGCTTCCATATGCATAATTTGTTATTCGTAGCAAAATTGTCTCTCAGCAACCCCTTATACAATATTTCTATAAAAAAACTATAATCAACCACTACGGAGCAATTCTATAGGAGCTTCACAGGAGTTGGTATAGTTCTATAATATACTTTTTCACATCGGATTTGGAATCATTTAGTTCTATAAGCACCATTGCTGTAAAATTGTGCTACTATAGACAGTTATCGAGCAATTATTTACACTTATCTTCTGAATGCTCTGTAATTATGTTCTAAGAACGTTCTTGCAATAAACTTAAAGAACAATTTAGCTTACGAAGACAAAATAGTATCATCTGCTCCACTTATACAACAACTTAATGTTCTAGACACAACTATGAAACCTTTACAGAACAGAAAAGTTCTTTTACTCTGAATTTATAGAAGCTTTTTGCTAGCTGGGAAGGAACTTCGTTCCAATATTAATATGCTCTATGTTGATTAATATTTCGCGAATATTAAAAGGGCATCCATTAATTACGTGAGATAATTTTGGCGATTTTTTGACTCCCCCTCCCCCCTTGGTGACATGTCGTGAGTTCTTGCTCGACCCCCTCTCCCCCTCTCCGAATATAATGTGAGATTTTTTTTTAAAAGCATATTTGTTATATGAATGAGTTAATCTGTGCTAATTCTATTAGTTCAAGTAAATCAGTAATATTTTATAAAAAATTTGAAAAAAATTTAGTTAATAATAAAACAATGGTTCTTATAAGTCACACTTTTTTTCAGTGAAAATTATTAGTGCATCGTATGTTTATTATAAAAGGTTATGGCATTATTTATTCATGAATAATATTCACATCGTACCGTATATGAAGAAATATTCACTCCAAAAAAAGTATATAACTATTAATAAATATTCATCAATAGTTAAAAAATAATGTTATAAAAATACTTTTTCATATTGAATAAATGAATAAATTGTTTCCAACCAAATGAATTTATTTATAATTAATTTAATAAATTCTTCCATCAGTGCATAATTAAACCGCGATGAATATTTCTATGAAAGATTTAGCTATATTTTAGTGGAGAAACATTTTTTACTTAAGTTAACCCAGTTTTCTCGTAATATTATACGGTTTCTTGCGAAAAAAAATTACGTGATATTTGATGAGACCGCCCCTTCCCCCACGTGAAATTGAGTGAGATTTTCCTCGACCCCCTCCCCTCCCTAAACACCTCACGTTATTAATGGATGTCCCCTTATTGTCCATAGTTAGATATTATTTAAAGAATGAATTTTAAACTTTAAAATAAAACACACTTGCCTCTAGTTTCACTATATAAAAATACTTTGATACTGTATTTAGCAGTAAAGGTTAGTCGATAGCTCATTGGGGAAAAACGAATAAAGAATCTGTTGCATCCAATATACCACACGCAAACTTTTAATGAAGAACAAAAGTATTTCCCAATGAATTATGTGCCGAATTTGAGTAGCAAAATTTGTAACAGACTATCGAAAAATAACGTTAAAACAATTTGTACAAATAAAAGAAACTTGAAGTCATTCTTGGTCAATAATAAAGAACCATCTGACATCGGAGAAAACAGTGGTGTTTACAAAATATTTTGCGACGAATGTCCTGCTTTCTGTATTGGACAAACAGGAAGGAATATAAACATTCGTGTTGAAGAACATAAAAAGTAAATTTTACAAAATAAAAATACTTTTTTCTTCTCCGAACATTGTATAAAATTCAATCATTTCCTGGATTTCAACACAACCCAATTGTTGCATTCAGGTAACAAAGGAAAGCGCCTTGACCTTCTTGAAATTCTCGAAATAAGTTCCGCTTATAATAGCAAATCACCCCTTGTAAACGAACAAATTCATTTTCAGGTATCACCTTTGCTATTGTTTGTTTTATAAAATAAGATGTAATACTCTCCTGTAGTCAGTCTTGATAATGAGTTCATAACTCGAAACATGTCGACTATTCGTTACTGCTTAATGCAGTATCTAAATATTTTTATATAGTGAAACTTAATCCAAGTGTGTTTTATTTTAAAGTTTAAACTTTTATTCGTTATGATGTTTCACCAAGTGATGTGCGAGAATTCAATCTCAGTTATTAATTTCAAGAACTAAAATCAGTAATATAAATAGGTAGCCGAGTGGTCCATCTTCAAGGTCTAGAATGGAAGATTAAAACACCGCTTGTTTTTAAAGCACCCTCGTGGTTAGGCTCTTCTCCTGATGTGCATCTAACGGGCCCCTTTTGATCTACCGACACGCAGCCAGGGGTACGCGCGGGATGGGTTCCCTCATTCATTGTTTTCGGATTTTGGTTCATTCTTTTCGTTGGTTATCGTTCTAGCTGTCGTTTAGGATTTCGCCAAGAAATGCACCGGAACCGGCTACGGGCATAAGGACGAGGATTTTAATTTGCCGTTTTCGGATATTTTTCTTCCAGTCCGACAGGTTTTGTTAGACTTGGCGGCGACTTTGTTTTGCCAAAGGAAGACATCGAGTGGCCGACTTTGTTCAGTGGTGGAAGGCTTCCGTGAAGAATAGGTAGAATGGGTTTCTTTCATGCATATGTATTCGAGAATAAAATTAGTTTTTGAAATACTGAAATAATCCGGATTATAGTTTGTTAGAATGTGGAGTTGAAATGCCAATTTTCATTTTAAATGAATTGATGAATGGAATATCAAAAATTGACATGCAGTACAAATATATATATATATATATATATATATATATATATATATATATATATATATATATACCAGCTGACCCAGCAGACGTTGTTCTGCCATATAAATTATTTTTTTCTCCGATCGTAGAA
>JARQZK010001485.1:505000-545000 GCA_030704885.1 Cynegetis impunctata | reverse complement strand
TGGAAAACTTCCGAGCGCGAGCCGAAGGCGAGCGTGAGGAACCACGAGCATCACGAATTTTCATTCTAACCGAGTAGCAGACTATACTTTCTCCATGATCGAAAATTTTAAATATATAATTTTATATGAAAACGAACAAAAGATAATTTATATTACAGAACTCAATCACAATTATATTAGGAAAACACTCAATAATTCAAGAAACATTCTACTTTGTATTAATTGTTATATTTGTACAGTTCTCGAAATGAAAACTGGTGCATTATTCGAAGAATTTTCAACAATTGCTTGGTTTGTAGAAGATGAAC
Source organism: Cynegetis impunctata (assembly GCA_030704885.1). Lineage (NCBI taxonomy): Eukaryota > Metazoa > Arthropoda > Insecta > Coleoptera > Coccinellidae > Cynegetis > Cynegetis impunctata. The sequence goes on along the minus strand of JARQZK010001485.1, from coordinate 544,692 downwards.
TATCAGTCACATAATTTGAAGTGGAAGGCATGATTAGCGGTGTATTAGATCCAGTAATTGATGAGACTAACTTATTTGCTTTATTTATTCGATTTTGCACCGAATTTTTTATGTATCCTTCTGGCACTTGAGAAGACTTCCACCTCCCATGCCTTTTTAGTGTTTCCATATCTGCTCCTGTGTCCACTAACACAGTAGCCGACGCCCTCCGATAACAATGACCAGTGTAGTGGTGTATTTTCACACTCTGATTCTGAACCACTGCATAAATTCATAATACTTATTATATTTTCGAATGAAAACGTGACAGCAATAATTTTGACACTTACTCAAATTTGCCACTACGATGACAATCAACTGCGTCAAGGCTAATGTCATTATTGCTAGCCAGTGTGAGAATATTATTCTATCACAAGGGAGAGAAAGCAAATATATTTAAATTGCATGGGGACAGAGGTGTTGCAGAATATTTCTTCAATCTCAAGAGAGAGAATTCCAGCATTCTGTAATCAAGTTTGATATCAGGATTGACGAATTCTGTGATGATCGTGGAGAAAATATTTTTAAATTACCTATTGTGGAAACACTTAGGTAGACATAAATGATAATTAGCTAATTGGCTATTTTCGAAAACGTGACTAAAACTACACAGTTTTAATAGGTATAAATAATATATTTTGTCAAAAAAAAATTATCGATGATATTAAGTTTTGCTTGAATTTGGTAGTTTAGATTAGGTTATTTTGCTGACACAATTGATTCTGATTAAAAAATTTGCATGAAACCTACCTTTGAAAATTAGAATATGTAATTGAAAAGAATCATAAGTTCCATATTTGAGACCTACTTACCTACTTTTTTTCCATGAAAAATTTACTTGAACTTATTCATTGATTGCCAAACAAAATACCAAACAAAACACCTAGATTTTCAAGTTTTGGAGTATCTACCTATTTACAGATACAGACAAATAATATTTTCAGGAGAAACAATATTTTTAGCTACGTCGTAAGAATGAATAATATATTACCACTTGTGCATGGCTTCAAGTGAACACATATTTATTGGAGAAAACATTTTTTCTGAAATGTTTGTTCAACGGAGGGGTCTTCCAATTGAACTACAACTTACGAGGAAGTAGATCTTGAGCGATAAATGTCTAGAGAAAACCAGCTATTTCTAAATTAATTAATTTTGCTCCAGCCGATCTACTCTGAGCACATTCTTTAAACCAGCTAAGGACCTATCTTCTACTTATTTCAATATTTAAGATGTAGAAAGTGTTTAGATTTTAAATTTTTTCTTCAATCAATATTTTATTTGAAAACCGCGTGTTAATACTAACGAATGGAGTGAAATTTTTAGAAAACCTGCAACGAAACAACTATAATAAATTGTATGGCAAGTTAAATATTATAACAAAAAAAATCAATCAACTCAAATAGGTAAATGGTCTACTCTATGGTCTCCATTATTCGTTAATGTTGTTTTGAACAATATTTTAACATACCTACCCTTCAATTCGATCCAATTTTCATGTCCTGATGATGCAAGCGGCTCCACTGACTCAAACATCTGCATTTTTCTGTGTTTGTCGCACACTGTCCGTCTGCCCGTGGATCCCCTACATAGAATGAGCAGAGTAGGAGAATATCGACCACTCCCACCCCGTGTCAAGGCGGTCCACCGAAAGCCCCGCCTCGGAGAAGTGGCGCCGTTATCGGTTTATGGAGCAACTAGGAAATTTTAGTTTTATTTTGTACTGGTGAGCGATATCAATTTTTAACCCGACAAGGCCAAGGAAAATGAAAAAACCTCATTAATATCTATTTTCGAGTTGGCGTACTGAAATTTCTTCCGAAGTGTATAGGTTCCTACAGGATTATATTTTTATATCTGAAAATCATCGGTTCACATAAATTTCTTTTTGTACTCGTATGAATCTTGTGAACTAATGTGAGAGCAGACTATTACATTGTTCATTAAAGATTTTTCTTTTTTTTTTAAAAGAAAATATGTCGAGGGAATTTTGGAAGTTTAGGTAGGTAGGTCCAGTATGTAAGCGAGTGTATAAATATATATATATATATATATATATATATATATATATATATATATATATTATATATATTACTTAGTACATATTATATATGGGTGACTATGGAGCTAGGGAATGTAGACAGAACTTTTTGAATCTCCAATAAAAATTTTTCTTTCTTCAACCAAAAATTGTTCATTTGAGATTTTTCTTTATATATATAACCTATACTATATATATATATACTATATATAACTATATATATATATACATATATATATTATATATATTATATATATATATATTATATATATATATCGTACATATATAATATATATATAATATATATATATACTATATATATATTATATACTACATATATACTATATAGTATATATATATATATTATATATATATATATATATATATATATATAATATAATATATATAGGGTGTCTTAAATAGCGTGTGCCACTATTGCTATCTCCGAAACCATAAGAGTTACAAAGTCGGTTAAATTAGAGAAAGTTGCGTTTTAATAACCAATCTTAATACATTGACAGTATTGCCAAATTGTTTTTTACTTTTAGAAATATTCAGGAAAATACTGAAAAACGCCAAAAAATTATTTCTCTTCGATAGCTCGATGGACCTATTGACCTGAGCAAAAATATATACAAGAAAAAAACTTGTTTTTTTTGTTCTCTACACAACGGTGTTGCGGTTTTCTAAATTGACGTTAAACAATTGAGATATCTTATACCAACTTTAACTTTTTTTAGAATACGGACCCTGGATTTATTATTTCATTTTTTTGAGAGAAAATTCAATTTCCTACACAACTATGCATTCTACGAATATGGTTTCCTCACGTTTCTACCCAGAAATCCATCCTCAGGAAATTTGAAAAGAAAAATTACTTAGTACGGCCCTGTTTTTTGAAATAAATTTTATTTGTAAGCAAAGTAACAAACTTTATTAGTTTCATTCAATATAAACTCAACATTTTCGAATAAAAATTAACACAGTAACGCTTAATTCGTTTTTGTGCAAAGTTTGAAACAAACAAAAACAAAAAAAGAAGACTATTCAGGAAAATGCAATTATAATAAGTGTTGAAATGACCACCATACTATTGTCGTAAACATTTTTGGGAACGTACAATAAGCATTTCTTTGAATTCTATTCAACACATTCTAGGAGTAATTTCGTTATATGCCTGTCGAATTTTCAAAAATTAGGTGATCTAATTTCTTGAGGTGTAGTTCGATACACCCTATCTTTTAATAAAAAGCGCCCAAATGGAAAAATCCATTGGAGTATCAGGTGATCTCGCTGGCCATTTTATAGGTCCGTTATTGCCAATCTATCTATTAGGTTAAGTTGTTTAATAACTTTTCACATCGACGGTCGCGATGTGCTGGAGCACCATCATGTTAGAACAGTACTTAAAAATGTCGAAGAACATCTAACGGAAGGTCATCTAAAAGATCTTGAAGTGAAATAGATGAAAAGTTGAAGGTAGGTTAACCCAGTCAAATTTTGTTGAAAGAAGTACGGCCCACCACTTTTCGTCTCTAATATCCCGAGTCAGTCACACATTTATACCGAACCATTCCTGGAAAAGCGGTTTCTCGGTGAAAGTGTTTCATTACTTTCAGTCCATCGGTCAATGTATATTGCCACAATCATTATTGCAAAATCGACTTTCGTCCGACCATAAAATTTTTTTTGCAAAATGTTGGGGTGCTTGTTTTCGACGCCTTGAAAGCCAACGGCAAATATCCTCCTCTTTGCATAGTCGTTGCCCTCAAATGCTGCACTTTTCTACAGCCAGCGGTAGTGTCTAAATCTATTGCGATGTAGTATTTTTTTTGCCGAATCTTTTGTTACACCAGTTTTCTCTTTATATTTCCCTTAGAGAAACTTCACCACTTACTAATATTTTTGTATGTACATATCCGTAAAAAAATATTGTCGAGTACGTACTTATTAAAAATAAAAGTTATAATTAAAGAGAAAAAATTAATACTAATACGTTGGTCTCATCCTCTTCCCCTTTCAATGTAACAGTTCAATTTCGTTTTTGAGGCTTATTAAAAGACCCGTGCTCCCGCATTCTCTTTTCTAATCTTGCAAATATTTTCGGGTTGGGTATTCTTTTTTCCGGGTACAAATTTTGATACATCTTATATAGCGTTTGTAGCATTACGAAATGACCTCGCATAAACAAATATCATATCTGTCTTTTCATAATTTGAAAACTCCATTTTAAATAAGCAGAAATTGTAAGACAACACAGTAATAAAATGACATAAAATAAGTTTGACACACAAGTATTTTTTTGTTTTTCAATTGTTTTCAAAGCCAACTTTAGGAAAGACGTCTCAGTAATACATATTATATTACAATAGGTGGTAAGCTTTGATGTTATAACTTATTTAAGGGAGAACTCGGATGGACTTACCATATATTTGTGCTACTACTTACTGAGCAATACTTTTTTGGAAGTCTTACAATACAGAAATATTAACAACGGGAATATTTCTCCAGAGAAACCTAGTGTTAAAGTTATGGGATAAATAATATGAAGTAGTAATAAATTTATGTATTTTCCTTTAGTTAATTTTCTCCATTTCTTTAAAACTTATTCAAGGGATCAAATATTTTAATGCATGAAAAGAATGCCATAAAAACAGGGCCGTACCAAGTAATTTTTCCTTCAATTTCCGGAGGATGGATTTTCTGAATAGAAACGTAGGAACCATATTCGTGTAATACATGGTTGTATAGGAAATGGAATTTCTTCTCAAAATATTAAAATAATAAATCCAGGTCCGTATTTAAAAAAGTAAGTAGGTAGTGATATCTCAAATGTTAGAAGTCAACTTGAAAAACCAGCAACACTGTTGTGTAGAAAACAAAAAACAGGGTTGGTTTTTCACAAATTCTTTTTTCTCAGGTCAGCAGTGTTTCGAGCTATTAGAGACGAAATAATTTTTAGCATTTTCCATGTTTTCCCGAATAGTTTCTGAAAATAAGAACAATTTGGCAACACTGCTAACGTCAGTAAGATTGGTGATCAGAAAACGCAACTTTTTTCTAATTTAACCGACTTTGTAACTCTTATGGTTTTCGGAGATATGCAGATAGTGGCACACGCTATTTAAGACACCCTATATATATATATATATATATATACTATATATATTATATATATATATATTATATATATATATATATATATATAGTATAATATATGTCGAATTGTTGTTGCCAGTGAACTATTTCTAATCTCTTGATAATTATTAGCGATAACAGGCTTGTTGGAATCTTAAAAAACTCTGATTTTATTAAAAAGTTGACGTTTCGCCACGACATTCGTGGCTTTATCAAAACTTTTTAATAAAATCCGAGTTTTTTAAAAGATTCAACAAGCCTGTTATTGCTAATAATTATCAAGAGAATTTCATATATATATTATATATATATATATATATATATATATATATATATATATATATATATATATATATATAGGTATATATATATGGGTAGCTATGGGAGCTAGAGGATGTAGATATAACTTTTCGAATCTTCACTAAAAATTTGTTTTTCATCAATCAAAAATTGACAGCATTTTTTTAAAACTTTTACGAAATCCGTGATTTCAGCGTGCGCAACTTTTAGTTGGTACACCTGGTGTATATGGGTATGATCCTCCAAGTTTTTCAATTGATTTATATATATACATACTTATATCTCAAAAGTTTCTTTAGATTTAGATGGAATTATTCACCTATACCACTTAACATTTTCTTCACCTTAAAGCGCCACTATCTTGAATATCTGCCTCCATTAATAAACCATATTGAAAAAGGTCTTTATAATGATCCTATTTGATACAGTTTCATAATTTCCAATTTCACACATATTTTGTCAAATATATCAAGATTCCAAATAAAGCTTTATTGGGATGAAAAAAAAAGAGAGGTGATATGGGACACCCGGTTTGATCGAAATACCTTTCGCGGCATAAATATTATGTATTAAGTAAGAGGCACAATGAAATAAAATAATGTCTGGAGTTAAACGCTCTATAACAATATTCGTTTCAAAAATGGATTAACTTCTTTGAAAATATAAAAAAAATTTCTCATTATCTTACCCCTCAACTCCCTCTACTCATTCAACTATTCAACAGATATTATCCAAACACAGTTTAGTTCAACATATTAAAAAAGAACACTTCTTTTTGTTTTAACTCAAGGCACTACAGTTTAACGCCGGTTCCGGACGGCCAATGGGCTTGAATCTAAGACATTAGGTACTCAACAGATTTATTTTTGAGTCACTAAATTTTGGACATACTTACATAACACCCAAGAGCAAGGTGGGACTCGAACCCACAATCTTCAGTTTTCAAGTGAGTCAAACCAAAAAACGTTATCTTTGTGGCAATCGCAGTGGACTGAAAGTATGTCAAAACTCCGCGAAGTTAATAAGCCTCTGCACTGAGAAAAATAAAATATTTTCTGTTTACTAAATGAATGGTTATGTCGATTTAGTTTCATTGAACAATTAACATGTCAGTGATACTAATTTTATGAGTGCTCAATATCACGACAAATCTATTGCATACCACATCCTAATGATGATAGTTTCAATTATTATTGACAAATTCATCAGTTGAAATGTTCAATAACAGGTAATTAAATATCTTTCCTGTATAAGTGGTATTAGGTTCAGGGTGAATATAACTTATTCAATAGTTCTATTTACCACTACAAATGATAGCACGTATGAGATTACTTCCTGTGATGTCAAGATTTACCACTACAAAGAGTAGTAAAAAACCCCAAAGATTCCGAAGTAACAATCACGCGAAGCTCCAGCTTCCGATATGCTTCCGATGTGTCGCCATTTTATTTATCATTATTGTTTTCTGTATTGCTGTTCGTGAGTTGTGCACCCATTCTCATTGTTTTAATTTTGCACCACTGTTCAAAGTTGAAGTTCAATGACTACGAATAGATACCTAGAATGGAAAGCTTACTGATTCAATGGAATTTGGATATTTGAATACCGGTAATCAACGGTAAGTCATACTCTGTTTCATAGCGAATTTTGAATGGCACTATAAAGGCTTCAGTACCTACTTAAAGGCAGAATTCTTAATCGCTTGTAGGTTTTGAAATTTGATTAACCTAATCAGCTAGATAGATGTAAGTATATAGGTACCCATATGATTTACATTTTTCCATATTAAATTTATGACTAACTGCATATTATTGAAAAGCGATAATTTCCCTGCAAATGTCCCAAAAGTACTCCCATAATACCTAATATAGTCACGTGCTAGAATATTATCATAGGTAGTTTTTATTACCTAGTTTTTATTACCTATTAAGTACTCCATTATTTTATGGAGAAAACTGTTTTTTTAACAGTTATTTCATACTTCTTTTGTTGCAGAAAACTATATAGATGAATAATCTATCAAAATCTATCAAAAATCAAAGCAACAATTCACAGATCACAAATATTCTAACACTAGGAAGAAATATATATTTATATATAAATTACAGTAAAAGAAAAAACGATCGGTTGATTATATAGATAATAATATTGATATTTCTGGTAAATCAACACCTTGTTTGTGTAGAATTGTGTAAAAACCTTAGTCTTCTAGTAGTTCTAAATCTTCGGGACAGGACTTCAGAGTATCGAATGAATCAATTTCCAAACACCCTGTATATTGATTGCTAAAGTTCAATAAACAAGCCTGTAAACATTGTCTTACTTTTATTACATAATTACAATTGGTTATGTTTCCGAAAAACAACATAGTACGTATGAAATACTTATTTATTATTATTTATTATTGTTTGAATCATACTATTTTATAGTGGTAATATTTAATAAATGTAGTGATTGGCGCCTATTTGACCACAACGCTTGGTATAACATAGTTATCTTTCGGTATTCACAACGGATTATTTTTTTCAGTGTGTATCAAAAGTGGATTCCCGTTTCAAAAACAAAAAACAACAAGTGCTTATTTCGAATTTACTCTTAGTTAGTTAATGAAACGGGACGAATATCCAAGATGTGTCTTATGTATATATGTAAACATTAGAATGTCCTAAGCATCAAGCTCAACGATAAAATTGTCAATTTTTCGTCGAAGCCATATTTCAGAATGATAATTTTCATAAGCTAATCACATATTTGAAATTGATTAATGTTTTTAATTCTGTGTATTTACTTACTGTTCCGTCGCTAATAACCTTCTAAAATTGATGAGACTTTCTTGTAAATAAAAAAAAAAGTTCTTAGTAGAAATTCTTCGTGTGCGTTTCTTTGTCCCAGTTTGTTCATCAAACAGTAACCATTACCAAGTAATTATCTAACAGGACTGTAAAATAGCGCCTCCTAATCGATAACGAAATATCGACTGGGAACCGTGAAAATAATCATTCAGACACTCAGATATTCATCGAGCAAACTTTCCATTGTGAAAGGATCTCGATTGAATCGAATCGAATCGAAAAAGAGCGAGAGAAGAGAGTAGAGACCAACAGGTTGCACTATTATATTCCGCCGACAAAATACACTTAATAGAATTACCATAATAATATTGTCATTCTTGTATTTACCATAACAGAAAAAGTCGGGGGATGTATAGGTGTATTACGCTACTGAATAGCGGCCGTAAAACGCGCCATCTAGCCGTCGTAAGGGTTATTTTGCCGCTGACGTATTTATTGAATCTAACAATGCGATTCATGTCGATCCAATTGTACAAAGACGTATTATATAGTTAAGGAAATAAGGTTGGCGAGGAGAACGATCGGCATTTTTGTTTATTTTTCTTTTCTTTGATATCGAGCGCGATTCTCGCACCAAGCGTTTTATGTTTTATCGGTAGATATGCTGTGGATTACGGTATTGATGTTCTTTCGTGAATTGAAGTATTCATATCAATTTGTTAGGTAATACAATAACTTGTAATGTATTTCCTCTATCTTCGGAAGACTGCACGTATAATCCTGTCAGTTAAAGTACCTTCCCACTACTAAAGGCTCGTTTACATGTGCCTAGTAGATGGCTGAGTACTGGGCCTAGTAGCTTACTAGCTCTCTCGCAGAGGTACTCACTCGGCGCGTGCAAACAGAACGCCCAGTATAGCGAGCGAGTAGCTCAGCCGAGTCAATTTCCAGACCCAGTAGCTGTAGTCCAAGATCCCAGAGCCGCCAGACGATACTTATTTTCTCAGCAATAATATGTATGGGATGAAGTAGTATTCTTATGTACTTTCAGTGTATGGATACCTGCTATCTTGTGACGACGGCCAATTTCTAGGTATCAGGTGCTAAAGATGGAAAAAAACTCAACTCACTTTTCTTATTTTCTCAGTCTTGATTTTTATAAATATATATATATATGATACTTAGGGAACTATTTCAATACGTTATGCAAGCAGCCAGACCGATCGTATAGACCAAACATCTCGCCAGACAAAAACAAAGTGTGCCTATGTGTATGATATTATGAGCGAAATATCATTACAGTAAGTATAGAAGGGAGATCGACGCTCATAGATACACACTATCGCGCTTAAATGAGCAAATCATGATATTTCGCTCATACTGTCATACTCATAGGGACACTTTATTTGTGTCTGGTGGGCTGTTTGGCACATACGATCGATATGGCTGCTTGCAGAAGGTATTAAAATAGTTCCCCGAGTATTATTATATAAAAATCAAAACTGAGAAAATTAGTCGAGTTTTTTCCATCTTTAGCACCTGATACATGGAAATTGGCCGTCGGCACAGGCTAGCAGGTAACCATACATTGAAAGTACCTTCGAGCACAATATTATTGCTGAGAAAATAAGTAACGTCTGGCTGCTCTGGGATCTTGCTTTACTGGGCCAGAAGCCGGTTTCAGAGAAGACCCATTCGCTGGGCTGAGTGAGTACACTCGCCTTTCCCCTCCAGAACAATTTTTGACGTCGCTGATCACTTGGTCGCCGTTATTTTTTTCATGAAGAATGAATTTTTATATGTGTGCTATTCAATTTTAATATAAACGAACTCCGATCCAACGATGTGTCTCAAGATACCTCTCGTGATTTTGTTCAATTCGAAGGAGCTGGTTAATTAACGAAAGTTAGAAGAAAAAAAACATCTATATATTGATTAAACATATAAGACAAATGCGTAAATGACTGGTAATTAATTTTACATCAAAATTAGTCAATATTCATAGTTTAAGTTAGTGATAAACTATAAAAGACAACTTTTCAAAAAAAATACAACTACAAGATTGGCTCCTCGAGAACTGTATGTCCTAGATCAGGGGTCTCCAAACTACGGCCAGCGGGCCAAATCCGCTTTACACTAGTGTCATCAATCTGGCCCGATTTATATATCTAAACGGTTGACCGAGTGTAGTGGCCGAGTTGAGTTGAGTGTAAACGTTGATAATTGTTTTTATTTTTTTTTAGTCATCTAACCCGCTCAATGTAAACTCGGAAATTGATTACAACAACTACTCGGCCCAGTTATGTACTAGGCCCAGCATTGGGCCCAGTGAGATATATATACCCGGCACGTGTAAACGGGGCTTAAGGGTTAGTTCACTAAATTTAATGTCCAAAATTTTTGAATAACTTGTCCTACTGTGAGATTTAGTTCGCTATTCCTCGCTTTCATAAGACAATCTTCATACGTTTATACGCATAACTTTGTGCATTCAATTAAGAGAGCTTTCAAAAACAATGTTAACAATATATTTTTAAGAGATAGAATTTATTTTCTTTTTGGAGTGATATAGATTGAAGGTTTTTTATTAAGAATAATGCTTGTGTACTTGGCAAGAAAACAATTCTCACCGAAGCACTGCTTATGTTTTTTTTCCATCTTTTTTGCTTCACGATCTCGGGTAATGCTCATTTTTTTGCCGATAATTTCTGTGGAACAAAGAATTATATTTTTCCCTCCTTTTTTCTCTCTTTGGTTAGATTAATCAGCTGCTGCTGTATTCCACAATTTAGTACTTCAGAAATAGGACAGTTGAATATTAGTATGATTTCAAATATGTATTACAAATGTAAATGTAACACCATGTATGTATGCTATCTGTACTGAATTGCTAATTAAGTTCTATTATTATTATTGTTCTTTGTATATATACCTATATATATGTATTATATATATATATATATATATATATATATATATATATATATATATATATATATATATATATAGAAACGCTTTGTATTATCGGGAATGTGGTCTGTAGACTCAATAAACTCTTTGTCTTTTTTTTTCAACTCAATATTTCGCCATTTATTTTACAGCTTCATCAGGAGTACTGCAAAAAATTTTAAAAAATTAAAAACTTTAAAACCTTTACATTTTCACTATCTCTTATATAGCTCTACACAATTAAAATGACATATACAATTTTAAAGCACATAAACATTTTGACACTTACAAGAATAGAGTTGGTCCTTAGTTGTAATATATCGGATGCATATATCTACCATCTCAACAACAAAATCTAAACCAACAATGAATTCCCTCTCACTGAAGACAACAAGACGAACACATGGCAACAATGCTACATTGATAAACGATTAGATTTAATTCAAATATTTATATAGATTTCACTCAGTTGCGTCTGTGTCTGATTTTAAAATTCACTGTATTCACATCTTGACTTATGTGTACCATTTCCAAAAACAACCTACTCTTATAATTATATTCTGTTTCTAGTATTTTGACATTTGTCGAAATTAAAATGATGTCCCATTTTTTGATAGTGGTTAACTAATGCACACGAATTCTTTCCTATTTTACAGTTCACTCTTATGTTGCGTCAGCCTTTGTTTCAACCACTGTTGCGTTTGTCCAATGTAAACTACTGTCACATTCCATACATGGTATTCTATAGATGACATTATTTTTATATTGTAATGGTGTTTTATCCTTCATTCCAGTAAATAGTTTCGAGCTGTTATGGGTATTATACTTTGCTATTTTTATTTCTGGAAAATTTTTAAATATGTTCATAATTGACTGTGTCACTGTACCAACATTACGGCACATCTCTTGTATTTAAATATTATATTTGCTTCTTCCGTGGGACCGTCATAGAAGTGAGTACTGTTAAATAAGTTTATTTAATAGACCTCTAGGGTACCCCATTATTAGCAAAGATGTCAATTAGTTTTTTAAGTTTTTTTTTTTTTAATTTTTCCTCAGAAATATGTATAACTCGATTTTTCATTGCTATAACAGTGTTGTACTTCTGATTATTTGGATGACTAGAATGAAAGTTTAAAAATCTACCAGAACAAGTTGGTTTCTGATACCAATCCAATTCAATTTCATTATTATTATTTCTTATTACTCTGGTATCTAAAAAATGGAATGCTTCTTTGGTTTTCTGTTTCCAGGGTAAACTGTAGGTTGTTCATTGAATTGAGTTGAATACATTCAGGGTTGTTTCTATTTGATTTTCTGGTACACTACAGATTATATCATCTACAAACTTGTATATGAAAGGGAAATTTAAATGGCAATCTTGGAATGATATCATCAAACAAGTGATCCAATACAATAGTTGCTAATATGGGACTTATAGGTGATCCCATTGGTGTCCCAAAAATCTGCCTGTAGAAACTGTCATTATAGCTAAAATAAGTGTTGCTAAATACGAACCTAACAAGCAACAAAAAACTTTCCTTGGTCAGAGTAGTATTAACTGCAATAAGATGCCACTTTAATTTAACGACCTCCACTATCAGCTCAACTGGTATGTTGGTAAAAAGAGAGACTGCATCGAGTGAAACCAATCTATAACCATTGGGCAATATAATACCTCTTATTATATTGACAAAACAAAACGTATCGTTGATGTTATAGTCATTCAGGTCACAGCATGATAGCATCAATACGTCAGCATAAAAATTTTGAGATATTATATGTTACTGAATTGATTGAGCTTACTATAGGTCGCAGTGGTATGTCCGGTTTATGAATTTTTAGGTGTACAATACAACTTAGGAAAAGTAGAATTATAAACAAGTAGTTTCTTTGTCTGTTGTTCACTCAATTCTTTCTTTTTGTTTAAGTGTCTGATTATATCATTGTATTTTTTCTGTATAGAAGTTGTAGGGTCCTTCTTCAGTGCAATATATGTTAACTGCGACCTATAGTAAGCTCAATCAATTCAGTAACATATAATATCTCAAAATTTTTAGCTGACATATTGAAGATATCATTCTGTGACCTGAATGACTATAACATCAAAGATACGTTTTGTTTTGTCAATATAATAAGAGGTATTATATTGCCCAATGGTTATAGATTGGTTTCACTCGATGCAGTCTCTCTTTTTACCAACATACCAGTTGAGCTGATAGTGGAGGTCGTTAAATTAAAGTGGCATCTTATTGCAGTTAATACTACTCTGACCAAGGAAAGTTTTTTGTTGCTTGTTAGGTTCGTATTTAGCAACACTTATTTTAGCTATAATGACAGTTTCTACAGGCAGATTTTTGGGACACCAATGGGATCACCTATAAGTCCCATATTAGCAACTATTGTATTGGATCACTTGTTTGATGATATCATTCCAAGATTGCCATTTAAATTTCCTTTCATATTACAAGTTTTGTAGATGATATAATCTGTAGTGTACCAGAAAATCAAATAGAAACAACCCTGAATGTATTCAACTCATTCAATGAACACCTACAGTTTACCCTGGAAACAGAAAACCAAAGAAGACATCCATCTTTATCTACCAGAGTAATAAGAAACAATAACAATAAAATTGAATTGGATTGGTATCAGAAACCAACTTGTTCTGGTAGATTTTTAAACTTTCATTCTAGTCATCCAAATAATCAGAAGCTACAACACTGTGTATAGCAATGAAAAATCGAGTCTTATACATATTTCTGAGGAAAAATTCAAAAAAAAACAACTTAAAAAAACTAATGACATCTTTGCTAATAATGGGTACCCTAGAGGTCTATTAAATAAACCTTATTTTACAGTACTCACTTTCTATGACGGTCCCACGGAAGAAGCAAATATAATATTTAAATACAAGAGATTGCCGTATGTTGGTACAGTGACACAGTCAATTATGAACATATTTAAAAATTTTCCAGAAATAAAAATAGCCAAAGTATAATACCCATAACAGCTCGAAACTATTTACTGGAATGAAGGATAAAACACCATTACAATATAAAAATAATGTCATCTATAGAATACCATGTATGGAATGTGACAGTAGTTACATTGGACAAACGCAACAGTGGTTGAAACAAAGGCTGACGCAACATAAGAGTGACTGTAAAATAGGAAAGAATTCGTGTGCATTAGTTAACCACTATCAAAAAATGGGACATCATTTTAATTTCGACAATGTCAAAATACTAGAAACAGAATATAATTATAAGAGTAGGTTGTTTTTGGAAATGGTACACATAAGTCAAGATGTGAATACAGTGAATTTTAAATCAGACACAGACCAACTGAGTGAAATCTATATAAATATTTTGAATTAAATCTAATCGTTTATCAATGTAGCATTGTTGCCATGTGTTCGTCTTGTTGTCTCAGTGAGAGGGAATTCATTGTTGGTTTAGATTTGTGTTGAAGATGGTAGATATATGCATCCGATATATTACAACTAAGGACCAACTCTATTCTTGTAAGTGTCAAATGTTATGTGCTTTAAAATTGTATATGTCATTTTAATTGTGTAGAGCTATATAAGAGATAGTGAAAATGTAAAGGTTTTAAAGTTTTTAATTTTTTAAAATTTTTTGCCAGTACTCCTGATGAAGCTGCTTAAAATAAATGGCGAAATATTGAGTTGAAAAAAAAAAGACAAAGAGTTTATTGAGTCTACAGACCACATTCCCGATAATACAAAGCGCTTTCTATATTATTACAGATTGGTCGAAATTATTAAGTATTATATATATATATATATATAAATATAAATATAAATATAAATATATACTATATATATATATATATATATATATATATATATATATATATATATATATATATATATATATATACATAGATATATATATATATATATATATATATATATATATATATATATATATATATATATATTCGAATTGTTGTTGCCTGTGATTTATTTTTAATCTCTTGATAATTATTAGCAATAACAGGCTGGTTGAATCTTAAAAAACGGCTGCTTCCATATAAACGTTCTATACCGATAATTCTGCTCTACTTTTTTAATATTTTTCCGTGACTAATTTCTTTTCTATTAAATAAATAGTATTATATTTTTTATAAAAATTTCATTAAAAACGGCTACTTCCATATAAACGAACTATACCGATAATTTTTGCTTTACTTGTTTAATATTTTCCCAAAACTAATTTTCTTTTTTAATATTAATTTACTCTTTCTGAGATCTCTCGGATGGAATTAATCGCCTCCGTGGCAAAGTTTGACCAAATCTCCCATACCGGAGAGTTCAAACAATAAACCACAAATAAGTGATTTTCTTCCATAACAGAGGATTTTATTTATTAAACTATTTTCATCTCCAAATTTTCAATCCAATACTTAGCTACGCCGTTCTGATGAGGACCAAAGAGTCCGAAACACGTTGTCAACCGGCTGCTTCCATATAAACGTTCTATACCGATAATTCTGCTCACTTTTTTAATATTTTCCCGTGACTAATTTCTTTTCTATTAAATAAATAGTACCCTTTATTATTATTTTCGAAACATTACATAGGTAAAGGTTTCTGTAGTTTCCCTTGCCATCTAATAATAACAATTTTGAATGTTAATATTAGACTGAATAGCACGTAATAAATAACAAAGAACAGCTACATCCGAAAGAATTTTTAACAAAACAGATCAATCTTAATCTATTCAATTTTTTCAAGTCAATAAATGTCAAAGAATTTTTCAAAAGTTTTGAATAACTATGAATGTCATAGTGGAACGTCAACTTATTAATTAAATCGAGTTTTTTAAGATTCAACCAGCCTGTTATTGCTAATAATTATCAAGAGATTATATATATATATATATAATATATATATATATATATATATATATATATATATATATATATATATATATATATAAATATATATATATATATATATATATATGATTAACAAAACTAAATTTGATTTTACTACGTTTATTATCACAAAATATTTTGAAGAATATAACACTGCGGTTGCAATTGCGGTCACTAGACCATCATCGGGCAGATTAAGTTAAGAACTCTTAAGTTAAGAACTCAATCTGCCCGATGATGGTCTAGTGACCGAAATTGCAATCGCAGTGTTATATTCTTCAAATATTTTGTGATAATAAAACGTAGTAAAATCAAATTTAGTTTTGTTAATCATGTTAAATTATCACGTAGTAAACGACGGATTCCATCAACTATATATATATATTATATATATATATATATATATATATATATATATATATATATATATATATATATATATATATATATATATATATATATATATATATATATATATATATATATAATATATCAAAGATATGAAACCTACCAATTTTTTTTATATCTCTCTATCAGAATGAATGCGCTTTCACTGAAAAATGTAACGTTTCATTTGTTCGACCACGCACTCCTTCATTCTGTAATTATTGATAATTGCACTGTAAAATGACAGATAATTAGAACTCTGGGAAGAGCTTTCCAAATTACTGTCCATTAGAAGGGAGCAATTACAATTGACGCATATCCATAGGCCGTTCCATTATTATTTGATAGGTCTAATTATGGTACTCCAAATCTGTGATAACGATGGTCGATTCGAAAAAAATGTCTTCAAATTCACTGAAGTGGTCTGAAAAATCTTCTCCTTCCCTACTTTTCAGCTTCTTTCAGGCAATAGTCCAATAATTTATGTAAATATATATATATATATATATATATATATATATATATATATATATATATATATATATATATATATATATATATATATATATATATATATAAATATATATAATATATATATATATATATATATATATATATATATATATATATATATATATATATATATATATATATATATATATATATATATATATATATATATATATATATATATATATATATATATTATATATATTATATATATATATATATATATATATATATATATATATATATATATATATATATATATATTATATATATATAAATATATATATATATATATATATATATATATATATATATAATATATATATATATATATAATATATAGAATATATATATATATATATATATATATATATATATATATATATATATATATATATATATATATATATATATATATATATATATATATATATATATATATATTATATACCTATATGTAGGTTGTTGCGTGCTTGGGTTGGTATGTTATTTCAAAACATCAATTTTTTTCATCTTTCAAAATTTCAGCTATAATTGCCTTCATCAGAATAAACATTTAAATCTCCATATTGCATTTTTATCTAATATGGAACTGATCGTTGTGTTTTGAATTGAGTAGGAGCGGGTTGAAAATGTGCACGTGTTTTGGTTTCATGTTAGTCAACTTCTGTTCAGAATTATAATTTTTTTATCGCCGCCATTTTGAATTGCGATTTCTGGTTTTTTCGTGGTTTTTAAAATTTTTCTCACCTCCATAGCTTTAGCAGATTGAGTTAGTGGGTCGAAATTGAGTGCGTGAATTGAGTTGATATCGAGAAACGATCCACTGTAGGATTCACTTATTTTTCTCAACCGCGCTTTTCTTAGCAGAAACTTTTTTTCTTTTCAAATCGGATCTATACCTGTTTCTATAAGTATGCGATGCACCTAGCGAAATTTTGTTTCACAATAAAATAAATTATTTTGTTCTTATTGTTTCGGTTTGATATTGATGCTTATTTTTCACATTTTTAGACCTTAGTGATGCTCTGTTTATACCATGACTGTTTTTTATTACTATATATTTTTTCTAGAAGTACTCGTTTTTTGAAACTGGCACTAATGTTTGCAGTTGGTTTTGAGAAACAAACAGCAATATGAGTTTGTCAAATTCATGTCACTTAGTGATTTTAATAGTATATTGTTTTATTAGGAGTAAAAGTGCTTTTCACCGAATAAAACATGCGATTTTTTCCGAAAACGGTGTTAAAAACGATAGAATCAAGAGGATATTTTTAAAAAGGATTAGATGTGAAGAAACGTGAAACTAGATTGCTTTGCTTACTGGATTTGTGGATGTCAAGGCATTACAAGTTTGACAATTCAACAAAATTATTGTCAGAAACATTTAAAGTCACTTATATAATCATTATAGGATTGTGCGGTTTTGGTAAGTACCCGAGTATTAAGAAATGACTTGTATTAAAATATATAAACACTTTTCTTACAGATTACATTATGTCGGATTCGGAACCCAACCGTACGCCGCCCGACGTTCTTGATGATATTGACGTCAGAGTACAAAAAAGTGTACTCTTTTGTACGCTCACGGCCGGACGAAAAAGTAAAAACAAAAGGACGTCTGTGAAATCAAACTTCAACATTGAGAACTGAGGTTGAAAAAGTAGGCATTTTTTGACGTTTGCGGAAAAAAGTTTTTCATTGGTCTAATAACCTACTGTACTTTCTAACGTCAATAATTTTCTCTTTGTTGTAATCTTTGAAAAAGATCTCTCAAGACAAAAATATTGGAGGAAAATAATGATAACTACATGAAATAAATCGTCATTTTGAATGAGCCAATTTCCCGAGAAAATTTAAAAATTAAATTCCTACATAGTTCACTTCTGATTTAACTTTTTTAGAAAGGTTTATAATTAGGTATATTAAACGTATAAGTCCACCTTTCTGCATATTTACTTCTGTTATCCCAACCCTGATGCCAATTATAACGCATAGGACTGTTCGGGTATGCATGCCGTCGAAGTAATATCCAAGACATCTTGCTCCATGACAGAGAAAAAATCCCATAAATTGCCCCAACATTTCCTCCTCCTTTTGAAACACGACGCAATCGAAAGGTTTTCCCGCAGTCCGTCGGCTTTGCACTAGAGAATATTGAGGACGTGAACGCTTTTCCAAATGGAACACGTACTCCGGACCACTCCGTATTACTTCTGTTTCCAGATGACGGCGCTGAAATATAAAATATATGGCAGAAGATGAATTCAGAGTTTATCCAAGAATTTACTACGCAATTGAATTTCCAAATAGTGATTTATTTTCTTTTGATTTTTTATTTTGTGACAATTGAAACTTCAGATATTGAAAGAGGTATCTTGGTATCTACATAGTATAAAATATCTTTCTCCACGATCATCACAGAATTCGCCAATTCTGATATCAAATTTGATTACAGAATGCTGGAATTCTCTCTCTTGAGATTGAAAAAATATTCTACAACACCTCTGCCCCATGCAATTTAAATGTATTTGCTTTCTCTCCCTTGTAATAGAATAATATTCTCATACTGGCTAGCAATAATAACATTATAGCCTTGGCGCAGTTGAATGTCATCGTAGTGGCAAATTTGAGTAGGTAAGTGTCAAAATTATTGCTGTCACGTTTTCATTCGATTATTTTTTCGTATGATTTTCAACCAATCAGAACGATCAATTTAGTTAAGTTACCTTGTATAATTTCGATAATACCTGATTATACATAGAGTAGCTCTACCAATCGAAAACTAACAGGACAGTCAAATTTTGACGTTTATCAATAACTTTTCAAAAATGAGTCGATTCGGAGATTTCTACTTAATTTACTCAATAAATAATCGTATCAAATACAATACGTACTTCAAAATAAATACGGTTATACATCTCAAACTTCCTGCATAATTACAAATCGTGTCAGTTTGACAGAATAATTTCTGTCAAACTGAAACTCTTTGTAATTATGCAACAAGTTATCGATGTATAACCTGATTATTTTTAAGTACTTATAGTATTACTACTGAGAATATAATAAGTAGCATGAATTTATTCAGTGATTCAGAATCAGAGTTTGAAAATACAGAGAGTGCTAATAGTTTCGTTCCAACCGGCATCAGAAACAGTTTCTTACAGTCAGGATTCTGCGCAGTAACTTAAATGCATTCCAACCAGAATCACAAACGATTAGGAAACGGTCAGTTTTGCGTTCCATCCAAGGTTGCAAACTGTTTGAAAACTATCAGAACGGTTTGCGGATTATCTTCTGACCGTTCATCTGGCGCATGTGTAGAGCTATTATTTTTCAGATGGTGACAATTTCTTTAAGACCTTTTGCTTATTTTTATTCATCTAACCTATTGTCACATAAAAACTCGCATTATACTCTCTGCATATTTATGTTATGTATTCTTGTTCGGTAAAACTAAAAAAAACGGCATATATTTTAATTTTTACGTTGCACTAAAATATAAATTGCACTAAAAAAAAACAATCCTTAAATTAAAGTAAAAAAAAATTAAAACATGAATGAAAAATCTGAAATTTGCTTAATAAAACGTTGCATAAAGTCTTTTGAACAAGTAGAACAGGTTTTATTTTTTTAAAAGATCATTCCTTTCTCTCAGAAGTTCATTTAATTCCTTCATTAAGATAAGTTTTTGTTTATTCTCCTCCAACTTCTCTTTTTCAAGTACTATTCTATCTCTATTGTATTCTTTTCTATCTCTTCGTGTTTGCTCTATTGTAGGTAATATTTCTATTTGTGGTAGGATTTTTTGTTTTTAATGAGAAGCTCTTCCCTGGGGCCTGACTATCTACTTCCAGTAATTTATCACGTGTTCCAACCATAGATCAGGAAACCAATATTTTACAGACATGCGCGTTGAGAACGATTTGCAAACTGTTGGAAATCTGTTTGTGATTCAAGGTTGGAACAAACCTAATAATATACTGGAGAGTTTACTACCAAAAAATCAAAGAATGAATATGAAAAATATTACAAACTGTACTTGGATTGGAAACAAACTAAGAAAACGGATTTCTTTTCCGAAAATATTTTGATTGCGATTTTTGGTGAATTATCGGAAAAATGGAAATGTTCAACAATGTGGAAAATATATTCAATATTAAAAGCAACGATAAACGTAAAACATGATATAGACATTTCGAGATATAAAAAACTTAAGGCATTCATAAAACGTAATATATATTTAAAATTTTTGATCGTGGAGAAAGTATAGTCTGCTACTCGCTTAGAATGAAAATTCGTGATGCTCGTGGTTCCTCACGCTTGCCTTCGGCTCGCGCTCGAAACTTTTCCACTCGCATCGAATTTTCATTCTAACCTTGTTACAGAATATACCTACTATTCTACTTGTATTTTACATGCTACTCATTTATATTGCTACTTAACATTGAATGTATTAACATTACTGAAACATGTTTCAATTTCTTTACAGATCCTCATTATGTTTTTGGGTTAATTGTTATTGCACTTTTCTAAAAGTCGAAAATATTTATTTCAGAAAATTATGAACGAATAAGTTTTGGAGATTGTCGGACCTTCGTTGCGATCAAGAAATTAGAATTAAACTAACAAATAAAAAGTATTCAGTAAAAATCAAATTTATTGAAAATTTAAGCAAAAATTTGCTTCTGTGTTCAAGGTACTCACCAATGTCGAAATATTATCTCTTTATTTAGTTTATTATATAAATTGGATATTTGATAAAAGACACGTTACATTTATTTTTGTTTTATTTTCTAAAATATTAAGATTTCAATTATATTGTTTAAATTCCATTTATTACTGATTTTTTGAGACAATGGAATCTTATTAATCAATTAAAACAATATATATATATATATATATATATATATATATATATATATATATATATATATATTTTTATATATATATATATATATATATATATATATATATATATATATATATATATATATATATATATATATATATATATAATTATATATGTATATATATTTATATATTGATATATATATATATATATATATATATATATATATATATATATATATATGTATATATATGTTCAGTATTTGAAAATCAAATTGTCTTAACTGAATGTCTTTTGAGTCTGCTGAAGGACATAATGAAGGATTATCGAAAGCTCGACAACAAAGGAAAAAGAGTGTTTATTTTCATGTTCCCAGTTAAATTAACTCTTGTATTTACCGATATCCCATGTTCCCTTCCCAATTCAAGATATTTTCGAGAGAAGAGAACAATAAATATGAATCATTTTCTAAATCATTCAATATCGCCTCTAGCAGAAACTGACTACTAGACTGTGTAGAAGCACCAAAATCATAAAGAAGTGAAAAATTAGCCTACGTCTGTTCTGAAATATCCACAATAGACGGACGCAGATAAAATATCGAAACGTGTGAAATAGATTAATTGAAGTGGTTAATGACATAGTTCGAGTGACAGACCGAGATCTCCGTTTGCCGCATAATGACCATGATTAGTAGGGAAAATAAACAGGTAGACGATGCAGCTCCCAACGAGGTAATGAGAGGGATGGCACTTGTTCCGTCACGAACTCCGTCATTACCAGAGTTGGTCGTTAGTGGTCAACATTAATCATTCTTAACCGAGAATCAGTGCGGGCTCGTGGTTTCATCTCCATTGAATATATCGAAAAAACTGCCGAATGTTTGCTTGATGTTGCCATTTTCTCTCAGAGCTGCATCCTTTCTTTTTATTAAATCTGGATTGCCTCGTGAATATTAAAGGAACATAGGTATCAAACTTATTGCGGAAAGTTAACATAACCTTTGATGTTTTTGGGAAAACATCTACACGCTCTCTGTGAGCTGTAAGAGAAGTTAAATCTGTTTATGAGTAAGTGGAACGCATTACAGTAAACCGAAACAATTCATGGTTACATTCATATGTGTATGAGGCGTGCAAAAGAAATTTTGCATTGATTCATTCCAATTTGTAGCAGTCCTCAAATATATAAGGTGATCAACTAATTGGGGAAAACCGTAGGATAGTCCTAACAAGGGATGTGAAAAAATACTGCAATACTGATATAACAGAAAAATCAAGAGAGAAACTGAATATGAAGCCCAGAACTCTAATATCCCTGCCAGTAATCATATCTAAGTTGGTTTAAAACTCAGATGATTGTCGTAGACGACACCAAGGTCGTTGATAATCTAAATATTCCCAAGAAGAGTGTTATGACAAAAGTATCAAAATTGGCATTACTTTTGAGCATTATTATATTCTTTTATTCAGAAATATTCAGTCAGAGCTCATTGCTGTGACTGATCTTGAAGGCTATAAATGATGTCTATTGGTGGGTCAGGTTGTCAGAAAATAGAACGAAAACACAAAATTTGAAGCACCTGGCAATATACTGTGTATATATCTCTGCAGGACTCTTCAGTTCTCAATCTCCAAAAGCAAGAAGGTGGAGAAGAACTACAGAATGATATGATATTTCTCAGTGTTTGGAGATTTATGTTTCTCTAATTATAGGTTCGATCCAAGGTTTATTGTCAGACGATAATCTTTGGTATTGATGTTAGTGATGTCTTCTATAATTTCGTTATTTTTTATACAAACTTCAAGATTATATTAGTCATCTTATTCAACTGAAATTGCAACCCCTTTTTCAGTCAGATCCATGAATCCTGTATTTTCCTTGTCGGCTCTAAGACAACATTTTGTTTTTCTCGTTTCATATTACTTCAGGTTGTTTTTAATTTTAGCTATTAGTATCACGTCATCAGAAAATGCTTTATTTTAGTTCAATCAAAATTTTTCTAGAAATTATTGTCAAAGAAGTGTTCATAGTTTTCATTAATTAAATGGAAAATATAAGCTAAATACTAGAAACTAGAGCAGCTTTACTCATATTTATGCCGAAAAAACTGAATGAATATTAGAAGAATAAACGGCTGTACAATATTATCTTAACTGCCGACCTTAGCAGATCATAGTTTAAGTTGAAGAGGCAAGGAATTTGCAGTTGAATAAAATATACTGCTTTGCTGCCAAGTGGAATAAGTTCTTTTTATGCTTGTTTAAATATATTCTGCAAGCTATTAGGAACCATTTCCACGAGATTTCCATATTTGCTGAAATGATGAATTCAACATAAGCTCGACAGAAATAGTAGTTGACCAATCTTTCTGCTGACTGAACATTGAATTTTCTAGTGCACTACCAAGATGGGAAAAGTGCTGCTTTACTAATTGATATTTGCATGCGATTCTCAATGATAGTTTTGTCTTGTTGACATCGTGTATTAAGGAATTATATTAATTATTGGAGGGTCTTCAGTTACCCTTCAGTTACCCTTACCCCTTACAGGTGACAATTTCGACATCTCGATACCCTTATACTAGAGTCGGGGTGATACGAGGTTCTAAACAAAAATCGATACGATGACCAAACAAGATTCTATGACAGTCTTGTTCTATTGATCCAATTGGGTCATTATAGTTATTAAGATATCAAGGGTATTATATGGATCATAACGCTTGAGGTCGATGGTGTGTTTCCTGAGGCTCTCTGGCCCGAGGGATATACGTTCACCGAAAGCTGTATCCTTATAATACCCATGGTGCTTTAAACGGTTAGTGTCCAACTAAATATTTTTTAAAATATTTTCAATTTGAGAAAAACCTAATTTAAAAGGAATAAGGCAGGTACTAGCATTTACCTGAAGAAACAGTCATAAGGTTATGACGGCAACTATGGCCGTAAGTTGTTTTTTGTTAATAAGACAGCACATAAAAATAATTTTGTTATTCACTCATACAAATGTCCGAAGTAGAAGGTACCAATCTTTCTCAAGATATCTGAAATCTGCTAAAGCAGTTAATGCGCTTGTGACAGAAAAAACTAGGTAAATTCACGAGAAAGAATATCTCCATTTTGAGGCCTGGCTAACGAAACACTAAGTGTACCATGTCGATGAAAACATTTCAATGTCTTATTTTGAAGATTTTTCAGAATCATGTTCTCCAAATTCTTATTGGACAAAGTTTTCAATGTAACGTAAAGAACTAATAGTTCATAAGAAGATAAGAAGCAATGAGCAGTTGATTTCTCTGTAACATTTCACAAAGCAAAGTGGAAAAAATTATCCCCTGGTTTTTTCTGGCCAAGCACATCAAAAGCTTTAGCAGCCTTCGATAAAATATCTTGGGAAAGACTCGTATTTCTTTCTACTTTGGACATTTTTATGCATGAATCGCAAAATTATTTTTATGTGCTTTCAGATGGAACGATAGGATAGACCAAGATGCACGAGCAATTAAGGTGCCAAACTGGAGAACAGGCGCCAGAGACCGAGACCAGTGGAGAAAAATTCTAGAGGAGGCTAAGAGCTAACCCAGGTTGTCGTGCCAATGATGATGACGATGATGATATGTTTAAACAAAATTAATTTCATATGACCTAGGGCGTTATTTTCCTAAAATAACCTAGGATAATATTTCGTATTTAATGACTTTGACATAATATCATTATCTATTGAATAATTGACCAGTGGGCTAATAACAAACTAAATTCTCGAAAGGGCAACTGTAGCCTTTCGCATTAAAAGTTTGAGGAAACTAGCTAGATTCTCTTATGAGTGTGGACATTCTCGAGTGACGAAACTAGCAAGAGATTCTTACTAGATTCGCGACAAGTCTTGATATGTTAACGAAACGGTACTGCAAGACAGTACTTTCTTTCTGGTCTAGTGGGTACCACTGCTCAATAAAAAGATACGCCACTGTGTCGAAACACTATTGGGCATCTTATCATTTAATTTCTCTGTGTGAACTGGTATATTTGTCCGGGCAGACCAGTTGTATCATGAGGGTTGTTAGAGGGGCTTTATAAGTAGCCCGAATTGGTCTACTGAAGACAGAAAAGGCAGACCGAAGTCGTCCTTGGTAGTTAGAAGTTATAGTCATGATCATTTAGTGACTTGCATTTGTGATGTTTTCGTACGAGTAGCCTGAATGGCTGGCTAGTCCTGGTAAACTCTAATATTTCGTATTTATGGCACCTTTCATTATATTTCGCTTTTTGAAATTAATTGATCAATGATACTCCTATGTTTTCGAAGGAACATTCGCTTTAAGTAGGTAAGCAATATTATCGGATCATAGTAGCTATATTCAGATTGAAGGTCTGATAAATTTAAAATTAGGACGTAGGTTGTAGGAAAATAAAAATGTGATTTGAATTTAGAACTAAATGTGGGGCCGAAATAACGAAACATTGAAAATTATTAATTGAGCTCTATTTATTGTTTTACAATAAAATTTTTATTACACTCCCTAATAATTTTAAAGTTGTAGAAAAGAAGATTTTTGCTTTCAGTTTTTCCATACACATTGGAAATTCAAATTTCGGAATCTTTCGATAAACATGTTTTATTGTTTTGGTGAACAAAGTGATTGAATTGATTGATTTGAGATTAAATTTAATTGAAAATATATAACTGTATCTATGATATATATATATATATATATATATATATATATATATATATATATATATATATATATATATATATATATATATATATATATATATATATATATATATATATATATAATCTTTGGGAAATTATTTAAAAGAGGTATAGGTGAATAAAATGAAATAAAATTTTTTAAAATTTTAACAAAATGTTAATCTATATTTTTATTTTATAATATATATATATATATATATATATATATATATATATATAATCTCTTGATAATTATTAGCAATAACAGGCTTGTTGAATCTCAAAAAACTCGATTTTATTAAAAAGTATCGTGGCGGATCGTCAACTTTTAAATAAAATAATATATATATATATATATATATATATATATATATATATATATATATATATATATATATATATATATATATATATATTTTTTTATATTATAATTTTTTTTTAATATAAATATATATTAATAAATATATATATATATATATATATATATATATATATATATATATATATATATATATTTATATATATATATATATATATATATATATATATATATATAAATATATATATTTATATCAAATTAACGAACATTATTTGAAAACAGTTTCATTACAATATTGTTAACCTAATCTTAACATACTAGAGAATGAAATTATTTCTGACATGAGTCTCAAAGGTAGTTATTATTTTGTCAAACTTTATAACTACTGCTTGTTTTTATTCAATTTCATTAAAAAATTTCAAGGTGTCGATGAAGTTACAAATTTATGACAAAACTTGATCTGTTTTTGTATAAATAAGTAGGTAGGTACATCTAAACACAATTATATACAATATATAAACAAGATATAGTAAACAACAATGGAACTATAAAAATTAGATGATGTCTCAACATAATATATAGGTACCTACTCTTCCTATTTCAGTTGCCCATTTAAATACTGCCCCCCAATTAGGGAATGAACTGATGTAAAAGTTTTCAAGCGCTCTTGGAGACTCCTTTGTTTTTAGATTGAAATTAACGCATAATTAATTCAATTTATATGCAAATGTTCCACGTTCTGTACTGTATTCCATTTAAACAAATGTTTTTTCCTGGTCTGATTTATTTTCTCGTCCACCTCGTACCTCTTACTCAACTTTTGTCCGTCGAAACGACAAAAATCCAACAATAAAAGCGTGGCACTTTGTGTCCAATTTAACAAACAATCAACTCCATAGTAGTCCATCATGGTCCAATGAAAAAGTAGTATGTTTAACCCATTATTATTATGTAAATTCTATTAAGCGTTGTATTCCGTCTATAATGCGATAACAATGGCGGGACCTGTTGGTCTGTGTTTTCGTTCTCTTTCAATGGCAGTCGTTCCGCGGGCGACGGACAACGGAATTTGGTCACAAGTCACAAAAGAAGAGACGCGATTTTTGTTCTCGGACTCCGCGCCATCTATCGGGGCCTTTCTGAGGGCATTGTTATCGCGTCCCGACTCCGCTTTCTGCAGGGCCGGATTAACCCTCTCCGGGTCCCTAGGTAGGGTTGCCATCACTTAAATTGCCGATGCCGGACAAAAATTTTAAAAACCCCGGACATTTCTGTGAAGTTTTGTTTTTCCCCGGACACCCCGTAAAATTTTTTATTTTTTTGAATAAAATAAAACATCGTGTATATTTTAATTTTTTAATTTATTCAAACTTTAAAACGCTTGTTTGCCATATAAACAGGACAGCAAAAAACAAATAAAATTCTATTATACACAGTTTAGTTTTCTCTTTTTTTTTGGTATAAAAAAAAACTCATGACGATAATTTTTGCTAGATCAAAAATCAAATAGACTAGATTCTACATTGTAATAGCAAATTATAGGATAGGTCATCTAGTTCGGTTAGATAGGTTAGGTACCCAAAAGTCTAAATTATTTATTAACTATATCAAAAGTAAGTAACAAGTTTTTTTTTGAACGAGATCAAGTTCTTTTTACTAGTTCAACTTAACTTGGAATTTTTCAGACAAAAATAGACATTTTTTCCCAAAATGTCTATTTTTCATCATGAATTTTTAAAAGTCGGAAAAGCGTATGTGTATTTAGCAAGTTTCTATCCTCCATTGCTGCGACCCTAGCGAAAAAATCACTCTACATTAGCATTGTGAGCTGGTATACAAAAATATTACTATGCAATTTCGAGCAGTTTAGAAAATAGATGTTTCGAAAAAATTCGGCCACAACTGGTTTGCAATTAATAGCTCATCTCCGTCACTGACACTCAAGCTGCACACACCCGGACACAAAATTTGTCCGGGTTTTACCCGGACATATTTTGAAAGCCCCGTCCGGACGACCCCCGGACGCCCCCTAAACTAGAACAAATCCGGGGAAACCCGGGTAAATGGCAACCCTACCCCAAGGCAACAACCGGGCCCCAGGTCTATTCAAGTTGATAAAAGGGATGTAAGTAAATTCCAAAAGATCGACTCCAGGTATCCTGTTACTTCAAAGTCTTATGTGATATTGCAACAACATGGTCACTTTGACTTGATGCTGCAGTATCACCTTACCTGACGCGTTAGCTTTGTTGGAATGGTCTCAATGAATAGGTTATAAATAAGTGATGAATGATGATCCAGGTTGCATGATGGGTTAGGAAAAAGAAATGAGACGGGACGCGGTTATTTCAAATTTGATCTTGTTAAACGCAATAAAATACAATAAACTAAAGAAAATAGTTTTGTGAAGTATAAATTAGAAAAAGTAAACTTCCAGGATATTTATCTTTTTTGTACAGTACAGTAAGTTTGAATATTAAATCTTCTAACTTTTTTAGAAACAAAATCGTTTAAAACATCTTGGAAGTTGATCCTTGACAGACATTGTTGAACGAAGAAAATTTATTAGTTCTACTACTATATACTGGATGGTTCTGTATGTATGAAGTATTTCATCAATTGACAACATGCGTCGAAAGAAAGCAATAATATTGTTGAGGAATTTCATACAAATTTTCAAATACAATTTTCATTCGATGAAATTTTGTTTCCTTGGTGCGTGCACGGGCCCCTAATGGTTAATCCGGCCCTGGCTGTCTGTGGATCGATGCTTTTTGTTATGTATCGGAATGATTTGAATGGACTTTCGCTCTCATTCAAGTTGTTCCAGATATCCTTTCAACTCTTTTATTACTGCAGCATCCGACGGTACAATCGCGATTCATAATTGACTAATTATTTATATCGTTTTTATTGTTCTTTGGACCCTTCGGTTTTGGAAACATTGACGGAGTTTTGTCTCTGAATGGACGATACAATACCTAAATGTTTTGCTGAAAATATATTTGAGTTACTCTGTTTTTCTCTATGACAATGTATTTTTGATTTTATTTTGACATTAACATTAAATTAAATTATTATTACTGTTAGGTACAGCAATTCTCAACCAGGGGGCGCGAGCATAGGGAGGGGGAGCATATCCAGGAAGAATTATCAAAAAAAATTGATTATGTGAATGAAAAGGAAAGTACACACATATACAAAACAAATACTTTTGTTTTTTTTTTCCTTTTTTTAGGTCGTAACATAAAGGAAAATTTAGACTCATACATACAAAACAATGTTACTTTTTTTCTTACGTCGAACTCTGA
Organism: Cynegetis impunctata; assembly: GCA_030704885.1. Lineage (NCBI taxonomy): Eukaryota > Metazoa > Arthropoda > Insecta > Coleoptera > Coccinellidae > Cynegetis > Cynegetis impunctata. The sequence continues at coordinate 514,454 of JARQZK010001485.1, read as the reverse complement.
AGAGAAACTATTATTAAAAAAAATTGATTCACTGCCTGCAAGGAGAATATCTACACACACATACAAAACAAAATACATACTTACTTCTTTTTTTTTCTAGGTCTTACTGTAGGTGCAGCCCTGAAAAACTCGAAATACATTATTGTTTACATCATATTGTATGCAGGGGCGCATGAAAATTATGATGCAAAATTTGGCCGCCAATGTTGAAAGGTTGAGAAACGCTGTGTTCGGATATTTTAAACACTGCCGTGCCGTTACCCCTGTGGGCGTTTGCCCACAGGGGTAACGGCACGATTTGCCGCGCGCGATATATCGCGCCGCATCCGTTGAGTGCTCGTCCACTACGCGGTATATATCGTGCGAAACTGGTGTGAATTATAATTTTAGATATTCACAGAACTGAAAATATCGTTGGTAATTTTGTCGTGTCGGCTAGACATCATTTAATCCTATAGGCGTTCAAAAGTCAGGCGACACGAAGTCGCGCGATTTTTGACCGCCAAATCGCGGGTTTGTGCAGCAACGTCCTGCTGCGACGATATTTAAAACCGTCGCGGCATTTTTTAAACAGTGGGCGACCGCTACATTAATTGTATGACAAATTTGTGAATTTTGGTCGTTGCGATATCGCGTACGATTAATCGCGCGCGGCAAATCGCGCCGTTACCGTCCTGTGGGCAAACGCCTTTAGTCACCATCTTTGTATACATATATTACAGTACACAAACAGAAACAAATATAGCTCATCCAAGATATATATATATATATATAAACAGACACAAAAACACATATACATACACACACAGATATATATATATATATATATATATATATATATATATATATATATATATATATATATATATATATATATATATATATATATATTGTTATTGTGGTTATAACAGAGGTCTGATTTATATTTATTTATATATTCGAGTATACCTTCACTGACGACTGGACATACGAATACAGAGTTGAAGCCCAAAAATTCACCGAGAAAAAGAACAACACGGTATAACAATGACAGTCCCATCCCAACAAACACGAAAGGCGCATTACTTACAACCTAAGAGACCGACAAGATTGACGTTGAAAGTAATTGCCACCTAATTTAAATAAAGACTGAGGATTTCCTAGTAGATACATAGCTAAGATTTAATTGTAGAAAAATTGATTAAGAGTAAATTAAATTCTTGCAGTAGACTCTCAGATTGGATTGTTGTCACTACGAGTCCTTCGTTATCGAATTCTTATTTCAGTTTCCTAGATAAAGGGGACAAAGATCCCCGAAATGTTTGAATAAAGTATTTTTAAATAAATCAGACCTGTTATAATCATAAACTTCCTTCTTATATTATTGAATAAACAGGAACAAAATATATATATATATATATATATATATATATATATATATATATATATATATATATATATATATATATATATATATATATATATATAGATATATATATATATATATATATATGTCTTCAACAATTGGAAACTCGAACGAAACCTAGCTAAAAAAATGTATGCTTTACAATCACGGCAGCGTTGCTAGGCGTGCGTGTCAGATGTATTCGTTTATAAGTATGTGTTTAGCGATCCATGTAAGTCATAACACTTATAACCTCTCTTGCTCATTGTTGTTATTTTATTGATGTGCTTCAGTAGAATTTGAGAATAGTGATGATTAAGTCGAGTGATGTGAATAACTATTGTTATTCACGTAAAACTGTATCTGAAACAATATTCATGGAGATTTTCTTGAATCAATCGAACTATCTCCCTTGTTAGGCGGAAGATAATTTCAACTGATTACAACATTTAACGGATTAAATTCAAGAGACTCTTCGAAAGATCGAGTAGAAGTTGATATTTTCTTCCTCGAAATAGACTATTTGTCGAACACTCGACCAAAAATTTCAGGAGTTCGAATATCCCACGAAATATTACGAATTCTAATCGACCCCAAGACTTCTCAGTGTCCTACTCGTAGGGTAGGGACCCCGCCGGACACCAAAATTAATAAAATACACAGATTCCTACGATTCTGGGACAACTACCAGAGATAGATGTACCACGACAGGAAGCGATTAGGCCAAATGGCCCGGAGATGTGGCCTTTCTCGTAGCTGACCCATCGCTATCTTCGATCGGCCATAAAAATATTAGCGGCCTGAAACATCCGGGGGCAGTTTATGAGCGTTGTTAGTGTCGCTGGGGGATGTTTAGTGCCAGATTGATGGCAGTGATTTTTCGGGGTTTGATGCTAAGTAAAGAATAAATATGGAGATCGGAAGTCAGTTGGGGAGACAGTGCAAGTAATGAATTGCCATCCGGTCACTCTCTCCATGCCTGAAAAAGAAACACATTTCGCATTCTTCCGAAAAAGCATTTTATATAAGCGTGTGATAGCTAGGCATATCACCCGCTCAATAAACAAATATGGAATTTTTTCCAACACGCAGCATTTGTATATATATATATATATATATATATATATATATATATATATATATATATATATATATATATATATATATATATATATATATATATATATATATATATATATATATATATATATATATATATATATATATAATATTAAAACGCCTGACGTACTTTTCGGTGAGACTTCACCTTATTCGAATGCTAAAAGCAAAATTATTACATTATACTGGTATGGCCAATCTGACTATTCAACAGGATGATTGAATGTTTATTTTTTTCTATGGCGTTGGTGAAGAGCGAGTCTTGGTATATAAATTTATTCACCAACATCACTCATTAATGTTTCTGCTGTTTTGAAAATCTTGGAAAACTAAATATCAATTGTTCTCTGGATGTTTTCAAAGAGAGCAACTATATTTTCAATATGGTCATTTGCAGAATTCAGGTCACAATAGGGAGACTTAAGCACTTTGCAGACAGATTTTGTGGCTAAAAATATGTTAGCCAATAAACAAAGGCACACTACAAATTCACTATCAAGCATGGACTTTGAAAACGACGATGCTTCAGAAGATGTCCCAATACCTGGACTTTCGCTAAGACTTTCTAGAGTTTCAACAATAGCATTAAAGATCTCTTTAAACTTGACCAAACTGTTGTAATTTTAAACCCATCTGGATTCGCACATGGCTGTTAAAGTTTGCTATTTAGTATTAGGAAATTTCAACCCCTCTGACCCCCCCTCTGGGGGGTCAGATAGTAGGCCTTGATAGTAGGTACTCAGAAATTAACGTACAAAAATACAAAAACCAATATAATAGAAATTATTTGTAGATATAAGGGGGATGGAGGGGATCAATAAAGTATAAGAATAAGGGGTTATTTGAATTCACTGGTTCCTTTCAGTTGTATAACCTAAATATTTCTTCGAAAAATTTGGGTGAAATTGCAAATAAAAATGGAAATTTTCATAATTTGGATATATTTTTGAGGATTTCTCAATAAAATCACAGCTGTCAGTGATTCAAACTGAGATACAGTTCATAAGATTAAATCTTTAATGAAAACATAGTTTCTACTATATACGTATAACCCAGAATGAATACCTAGTAAAAAGATGCCAAGTATAATCGACCATTCTTAAAAGAAATCCAAGGTCTCATCTCAAATTTCGGATTTGAAAGGGCGCCCTCAGATAAAAACCCTTCAAATTGCTAGGTTTCAGGTTACTTCTCGATAATTTGACCCCTTTCGGAAACAAGGTCTGGAGAGATAAATATAAAACTTTCACTGCTTTATATTCACGTCTTTCATTTCTTTTGATGTATTGATTATAGGTAATTTCGATTTGGCTGACCCACTTTCGAAAAAATCGTGGGAACTACTTATTTAAATAATAAAAATTCACCACCTGGCTCCAATTACTAAGTTTGAGTATTATTCTCTAAGGCTAAGGTGTTCTAAGAAATTTAATCGCTTTGAAAATATTAACCATTGAATATCAAAAACGGTTTTCTATTTCTTCTTCAAGATATAATATTAAATTAATTATAATATCGATTTCATCGAAAAATATATATACTTATATATATATATATATATATATATATATATATATATATATATATAATATATATATATATATATATAGATATATATATATATAATATATATATATATATATATATATATATATATATATATATATATATATATATAGATATATATAAATATATATAGATATATATATATATATATATATATATATATATATATATAGTATATATATATATATATATATATATATATAATAGATATATATATATATATATATATTATATATATAAATATATATAGATATATATATATATATATATATATATATATATATATATATATATATATATATATATATATATATATATATATATATATATATATATATATATATATATATATATATATATATATATATATATATAGTATATGTAAGTAAGGAGGTGAGTGAGTGCTAACAACTCGGCATAATGGGGACCCCCTCAGTACTCGGAGGATTTGCAATACCTACAATTATTTTCTAGCATAAAATTATTTCCAACAAAGTGAATTGTTCAGGGTTGTTGCAGTTCATTATCCCTAGAGCAGCGGTCCGCAACCCTGGGGTCGCGACCCCATGTGGGGTCGCGAAAGATATTTATGGGGTCGCCAAAAAAGTCAACAAGGTCCTGTACTTATCATATTTTATTAAGGTTTATGCATAAAATATAACCTCTCTTTACATACACAATTACACAACATTCTTAAAACGGAGAGAATCGAAAATAATTACTGGATAAGGACTGTACGACCTGTCCAGTCCCGTCCGTCACAACCCAACAACGTCTTGGACGTTGTTGCACAACCTCACCGCTCCGATTTAAATCAATCGTTGCAAGGGAAGAGTACAAATGTATTGATTTTAGCTAACAAAATAAAAGCTTTTTGTAGGAAAATAAGTTTGTGGATAGACGAAATCAGTGCTGAAAACTACGAGATGTTTGCATGTTTGAAGAAATTTTCTGAAGAAAACAATATAAAGTTCGAAGAAGAAATTAAAACCAAAATCATGATGCAAACCTTAAGCAAGACTTGGAAATAAGATTCCCAGATACGTCACACGGCGACCAATGGATAATTAATCCATTCACTTGTGATCTTAACACTGTGCAGATGAACTTAAAAGAAAAGGAGCATCTGATCGATTTAATGTCCGATGAAAGCTTTCGATCTATTTTCAAAACCACGGATCTATCCAAGTTCTGGATAATAACGGAAAAGGAATATCCACTGTTATTCAGAACATCTCTGCTGAAATTTCTGCTATTCGCATCTACATACCTTTGCGAGACAGCTTTCTCCACATTAACTGCTATAAAAACAAAATATCGCTCCAGACTTAACGTAGAACCTGATTTGAGGGTATCTGTTTCTGATAATATATCACCAAGAATTAATATACTGAGTGCAAGTGTGCAAGCACAAAGTTCACATTAGTTTGTAAAGTTACGTATATGTACCTTTTTCTTAAATAAAATATTAAAATAATTGCTTGTCTCTTTTAATGCCATCATAAATATTACTCGTATGTTAAATGCATATTTTCTAGTTTGCTCTAATATTACTTTCCAAAATAAATAAACTCTTCAATATGAATAATTTACGAAATAAAAACAGCTAACTTCGTTACCTGAACCAACCTTTGCACTTAGTGATTTTTTTTTCTGGGGTCACTCATAACTCTTTTTTTAATTTTGGGGTCGCAATATCAAAAGGGTTGCGGACCGCTGCCCTAGAGTATCTTCCAGAAGCGAATTCACGTTCTACCTTCCAACAACTAGAAGCAATATCTTAAAATTCTCCATTGCACAGGATATGTGAACAATGTAATATTTTAAAGGGCAACCTAGATATATTTAACTGTTCTGTTTCTGACATTAGGGCATATTTCTTGAGACCAAAATCTAAATAATTGGTAATATCTTGTTGCATCATATAGCGTTGTATTTATTACTTGTTTTAATGTATATATGAGTATGTATATTTTTTCATTTTCAGTAACCTCCTTGTATTTCTTTTGATTGAAACTGGTTGTTTTTTTCTGTTTTTTTTATTAGGATTTATCGTGTAGAACAGTGTATGTGAAATGAATGAATAAATAAATAAAAACATATGGGATGGCCTTACCGGGGGGCCTGGAGGGGTAGGTATTACATACTCCCCAGTAGACAGGGGGGTTCTCTTTTTGATCGAAATACTGAGGTTTGAGCCTTTTTTAAGTCACGAAAGTGAGGGGAGGGAGAATCTGGAACCCTAAATTGTTAGTGCTACACACTTTTTAAAAATAGAAAATAAATATTTCCTACTAGAAAACATGTGTTTTTTCCTTTTGAATGATAAATTTTTCTGGTTTACCATATAGAAAGAAGTGTTAATAAAATAAAATTAGAGGTCCTTAAAATTGATTCATTGAACAATCAATAAGTTTCATTATTTTTTGTAAAACTACAACTTTTTGTCTAACTACAAAAACAAGAGAGAAAAAAAGTTTTTTTGTGAAGCTAAAAAACCTTCCCATAGGACTGGCTATAATTAAACTACTTGAAGCCATTATTCATTAATTTTTCAAGGACATCGATAAAACCGGGTGGGACATCGGGACAAGAATAATTTATCGGGGCGCATGACAGGCCTATATATATATATATATATATATATATATATATATATACATATATATATATATATATACATATATATATATATATATATATATATATATATATATATAATATATAATATAATATTATATATAATATTATATATTATATATATATTATACTATATATATATATATATATATATATATATATAGTATATATATATATTAATATATATATATATATGTATATATATATATATATATATATATATATATATATGTATAATATGTATATATATAATATATATATATATATTATATATTTATATATATATATATATATTATATATATATGTATATATATATATATATATATATATATATATATATATATCTATAGAGAAAGAATTGCTTTCTTTTATGCTTCCACTGTAGTGCGAAGTCTCGCACAAAATTAGAAAGTTATTCATATTTTCATCGTCAAAATAACGAAATGTTCTCATCAAAACAATTCATCAGTTGGAACTGCATCCATTGCTCGTATATCGTTTGCGAATCCGTCAGGATGAACTGTAATAGTTTTCCGTTTTCCACTAATACCAGAATCGAATTTCGTCAGACAAGTATTCATTTTTCCTGCCGCCTAAAAATCCCACTCGCCGCCGCGTCGCTGTTCGCGTGAGATACCGTCCCCCTGGCGGCGGATTTCGCCCATAGCCGGGGGTCCGTTTCAAAAGACTCAAAATTACTCCCGGGATATAAGGGGGATTAAGCCGGTACGGTCGGCCTTCTGTTTCTGCGAGGATGCTCTCGGGGCTTTAGGAGGACGCAACGGCCTGTCCTATTATCGGGAAGAATCGCCAATTGATTCGGCGCTTTTTATCGAAAGGGCCGGAATTAATTGCGTCTCCGTTTCTGCCGCCAGATCCGTGTAATTTGTTAGATGCGTTTTCTAATCATGTCAGTGTGTCCCCAGTTTCGATCGATTTGGCCTAATGTAATTCGACTGGTGTTTATAGGCGTGTTGTCTCTTGTCCTAAGCCACGGCATACGATACGAACATCCAATTTTCCTCACTAATTAAAATTTCATTTCCTATAAAGAGTGTGCAAAGTAGGAGCTTTCAGCATTATGACTTATATTCGTCTTCTTCGGTAAAAAATTGCAGAAGATGAAGACAAACATGTTTGCAACGATATTTTCCTAAAAACATTAATGAAATTATTCAGATTTTAGAATAAATAGTCATTCAGAAAGAAATTGAATATAATTGTATTTTTTTAACATATTACTGATTACTGAACTAGAAGTATTATGAAATTGGGAGTACTTCGAACTAGAAATTAAAATGGGTTGTTGACCAATAGCGAACAATATATATATATATATATATATATATATATATATTTATATATATATAAATATATATAAAGATATATATATATATATATATATATATATATATATATATATATATATATATATATATATATATATATATATCTATTTAACAATCTATCTATCATTATATCTATCTATCAATCTATCTGACCCGGCAAACGTTGATTGAATTATTAAAATGGGTATAAAAAAATATGGGTTGTTGATAGAAGGGTGAAAATTCAGAGTTGTATGTATAAAAATAAAAAATTTTGTCCAAAAAATTTATAAAAATGTTTGGGGTGGACCACTCTAATCACTTAGGGTATGAAGAATATATTACGACCTATTCTCAGACCGACTCTTGTTATTTTCGATTGCCATTTTGCAACCCTTTTGTGGATCTGTGGATAAAATAAAAAAGAAATGAAAATCGCGATGGAATTTTTATTCTGTCATGAGGAATTAAAAATCTTGCCAAAAAAATTTAAATTTATAATAAACTAATGAAAATAGGGGTTGATCGTAGAGGGGTGTAAATTTAGAGTTGTATGTGTTTTTGAAAGTTGTATGTGAAATGAAAAAAATAGAACAGAAAATATCGTCTAAAACAAAAAATAAAAATTAAGTGGTGAGAACCCTTAATATTTAGGGGGATGATTCTGAGACCTAACCGATATGCACACAAAATTTCATGAGAATCGGTCAGGCCATTTCGGAGAAGTTTAACAAATAAAAAATATGGCTTGATCGTAGAGGGATGAAAATTCAGGGTTGTATGTATTTTTGAATGCTGTATCATAAAAAAATTGAACAGAAAATTTTGTCTGAAAAATAAAAAATTAAGGGGTGGACCCTTAACATTTCGGGGGATGAAAAATAGATGTTAGCCGATTCTCAGACCTACCCGATATGCACACAAAATTGATGAGAATCGGTCGAGCCATTTCGGAGGAGTTTAACTTCTAACACCTTGACACGAGAATTTTATATATTAAATATATATATATATATATATATATATATATATATAATATAATATATATATATATATATATAATATAATTTATAAAATATTATATATATATATATTTATTATATATATATATATATATATGTATATATAAATTATATATATATATATATATCTTATATAATATATATTATATATATTTATTATATATATATATATATATATATATATACTATATATATTGTTATAATATATATATATATATATATATATATATAAATATAATAAATAAATATATATATATATATATATATATATATATATATATATATATATAAAGGCATGAATTTCGTGAAAAAACAGTTACCTATCAATATCAATATCCTTTTATTATCAATAAAAGATATAGAAGGTAAGTATGTGTTCCAGGGAGAAATACTC